>VWYI01032659.1:86710-129806 GCA_013399455.1 Anthoscopus minutus | reverse complement strand
CCGCGCTGCCGCTCGCCCCGGCCCGCGCACCGCCGCGCACTCGCGGGGCCTCTCTCGGGAGAGAGCGCTCGCATCATCCGGGGAGAGATGTGCTCCGGAGGATCGACCTTAGCCCCGGAGGTGTCTTAGTGCCTGAGCATCCCCGTCAGTTTCTCCGCTTTCGTTCTTGCCCCTCGGTGGTTCAGGCCCGCTGTCTGTCGCCCTCTTCTCTTGGGATAGGGGAGAAACGCGGCGCTAAGAGAGGCACAACGCATTTTCCAGGGCAGCGTGTGGCCGAGGCTGAACTCGGAGGGACTGAGCAGCTTTTCCTAGCAGGAGAAGCCGGCCTGGAGCTTAGACAGGGAGAGTACACCTACACCAGAAGGAACGGCACTACAGCTACTGGGAAATCTCAGACTAAGGAGGTAGGCAGAGGGAAGGGAATGAAGGCAGATGCATCCCATCACGGCTTAGGCACGGATGCCAGTCTTGTGGCTAATAGGGCTGATTGGCTGTGCTCCTAGCGCGGGCTTCCCCGTTGCAGGCAGGTTGTGAGTGTTGCAGTGGCTCATCGTCTTTCCCCAGCCCCGCCTCCGGATTGCTATGAGGGGTGGGCAGAATGGGCCTCAGGAACTGGAATTCGCTTCTCCCCGAGCCGCTGGTCAGACAGGTTTCATAGCGGTAAGCCGGTGAGAGCGTCCCCATGCTGCCCACGGCCACGCCGTCGCTGATGAAATCTCCGTCCGCGTAGCAACTGGGAGAGGGAGGAGGAAGTTCTGCCCGGGCGCGAGTTTTGCAGAGGGTGCTCGCCATCAAGACGAGGACGGACAAGAGGAAAAGGGCGGAGACGCAGCAGAGGGAGGCGATGAGGTAAGTGGTGAGCATTTCCTCCTCGGCCACCTGCGGCTGCTGTCCGCTTGAAGGGTCGTGGCCAAGCTGGTGGAAAGCATCAGAGAAATCGTCCACCAGTGCCACGGCGAGTGTGGCAGTGGCAGAGCGCGGCGGCTGCCCGCGGTCCCGCACCAGCACGATCAGCCTCTGCCGGGCTCCATCCCTCTCTGTCACGGCCCGAGCCGTGCGCACCTCGCCGCTGTGCAGCCCCACGCGGAACAGCCCCGGCTCCGTGGCCTTGGCCAGCTCGTACGACAGCCACGCGTTCTGGCCCGCGTCCGCGTCCACCGCCACCACCTTGGCCACCAGGTAGCCGGAGGGTGCCCAGCGCGGCACCAGCTCTCCGGCCGCGCTGCTGTCGGGGGCCGGGTGCAGCAGCACGGGCGCGTTATCGTTCTCGTCCCGCACGATTACGCGCAGCACGGCCTGGGCACTGAGCGGCGGGGAGCCGCCGTCAGCTGCGCGCACTGTCACCTCGAAGGCAGGGACCTTCTCATAGTCCAGAGGGCGCAAATTCCGGACGGTTCCACTCTCCGCGTCCACTGACACGAATGATGCGGCAGCGAGGGTGCCTGTCCTTGGCAGCACTAGCGCGTATCTCACGCGGGCGTTTTCTCCCGCGTCAAGGTCAGTGGCACTGAGGCGGCCCAGGCTCCTCCCCGCGGGCTCGTTTTCGCTCATCACCATGGTGTAAATGGCCTGGGTGAAGGTGGGTGCATTGTCGTTCACATCCAAGAGCCGCACGAGGAGGGTCTTGGATGCTGAGAGGGCGGGGGAGCCCTCGTCGCTGGCTCGCACCGTCACGTTGTATTCCTCCACTTGCTCCCGGTCCAGTGTCTCTGATGTCACCAGCGAGTACGCGTCAGCTGCCAGCAGCGTGATCCTGAAGGGTTGCTCTCCTGTCAGCTCGCAGGTCGTCCTGCCGTTGTCCCCCGAGTCCCGGTCCCGCACGTTGAAGAGGGCCACCACGGTGTTCGGCGGGGCGGCTTCCGAGAGGGTGCTGGTGAGCGAGGTGATGATCACCTCGGGGGCATTATCGTTCACGTCCTTCACCTGCACCTCCACCTTGCAATGCGCGGACAGGCCCCCTCCATCTGTGGCTTGGACGTCTATCTCATAGGTCTTTGTTTCTTCATAATCCAAAGGCTTTTTGAGTCGAATCTGGCCTGTTTTGGGGTTTATTTTAAACGTTTGGAGATTTTCCTCTGAATTCTGAAATATGGAATACACTATTTCCCCATTCGTTCCTGCGTCTAAATCGCTAGCAGTCACTACCGACACTATGGTATTTTGTGGGCTATTTTCCATTACAGAAACTTTATACAGGGTCTGGGAAAATACTGGGATGTTGTCGTTTGTGTCCAGGACTAGCACATGGATTAAGGCTGTGCCAGACCGCGGTGGAGCCCCACCATCCACAGCTGTGATGCTGAAAGCAACTTCTGCCTGCTGCTCCCGGTCCAGGGCTCGATCCAACACCAGCTCAGCGTACCTCCTGCCATCATTTCGCTGCTGGATGTACACATGGAAATATTCGTTCGAGCTGATGCTATAATTCTGAAGACTATTGTTCCCCACGTCTGGATCGTGAGCGCTTTCCAACAAAAACCGAGTCCCTGGCATTGCAGATTCTGGGATCTTTAAAACAATCTCTTTATTTAGGAACAGAGGAGCGTGATCATTTATGTCGGTGAGTCTTACCTCAGCTCGGAAGGACTGCAGCGGGCTCTCCAGCAGCACCTCAAAACGCACCAAGCAGGGCTCGCTCTGTCCACACAGCTCTTCTCGGTCCATTTGCTCTCTCACTACCAAATCTCCGGTGTGCTGGTTCAGCTGGAAATACAGCTTTTCTCCTTCAGGAACGAGTCGAGCCTGACGAGCCAATAATTCCACACCGGTTAGTCCCAAATCCTTAGCGATATTCGCCACAAAAGAGCCTCTCTCCGCCTCTTCGGGCACAGAGTACCGAGCGGTTTCCGCTCTCATCCCCGAGACGCAGAGGACAATGATCAGAGCTACTGCTCGCCCCGGGAGCGGTTCCTCGCTCTTCCTCAGCTTCATTCCCTTCCAGCGACCCGATCTCCTCTCCTGTAAGCTGGACAGAGCTGCCGATACAATCTGCCGCCCCCCGAACGGAGCAGCCCGAGGTGGTGCAGCCCCGCCCGCCTGAATCGCGGGCGAGGCGGAACTGGGAGCTGCGCGGAGTTTCCGCGGTCAGCAGCGGCACCAGGCGGCCGATCTGTAGAAGGATTCGAAGATTTCCCGGCGCAAAGCCTGGAAAGCAGAGATTAATGGCTTGATTTCTGTCTTCCGAGGCCAAAGCATAGAGATTGAGTAGTCCATACAACCGTGTTCAAAGTATGGCCACTGGCTGAATGAGCAATGCCTCTGTTTGCCTTCTACTTCAAAACGGAATTTATTTAAAGCTGCGTTGTTCCTTTTTTTTTTTTTTGGTTCCCCCTGCCTTCCTCTCTTTGTGAACGCTTTGAATAAATTACTTTCCAGCTGTTCAGCTGAAACAGCTGTGCATGGTTACAGGGTCCAGCCACCGGGTGAAGCAGTCTGTTAACCACGGCAGCTCTTGCCGGAGTCATTCTCGGAATAGAACGAGATTTTTCCCGCTGTTCACAACTCTCCTGATGGGAGCCTTTGGGAATGGGCTGGAGCATCTCAGCCCTCAGCTCCACTCTGAAAAAGACTCCTCTGCCTTGTTTTTCTTCTGAGACCATCCTATTCTGGAAAAAAACCCTCTGCCTTGCTCTGACTTCTGAGACCATCCTATTTCCCAGATAATTCTGATTTCTCCTGCATAAATTCCTCTCAAGATGCACGGATTTATTTCTGAAATCCTGCTCTTGGGTTGGCTGTTTCCTCGGAGATAATTGTGGTAAGTGATCTCGAGACAGCACACTCACCCGAGGGAGTTCCAAGTAGATTTTATTGTTTTCTGTCATCACTCATTTGACTCTTTAAAATGGTTCAACAACAGGAATTACCACATTGCATTATAGATTAATACCGACCGAAAGAAAGAGAAAACAGAAATCTTCTTGACACCCTATATTCTACAGTACCCTAAGTGGATTGTAAATGGTTTCGTCTATTTTACTGAAAACCCACAAACAATATTTTGAATTATGTTAGCTTTTAAAAATCGCAAAATGGTAATTTCAACTTTATGGAAAAAAAAGAAGGAAGAAAGAATACATTGTTCAAAGCCTATTCTTTACAATTAGGAGAACCTGTAAACTCCTGGTCAAATATGCCAAGTGTGTCAATGCCAGCAGTTCAAAATGTACATAGCTTCTGCTTATTTTGTAAGAAATTCCTTTGCAAGTGCCACTTAATTTTGCATATCTGTTTCACCTGGTGTTGAATACACAGCACAAAATTAAGATACTATTACAAAGCTCTCTCCAAAGAAAGAAAGAAAGAAATGAAGCACAAAAGGAAAACCCCATGAGAAGACGGTGTCCTTTAACAAGAAGTTAAAGATCTGCTGCCAGTTTTCAGTATTTCTCAAAGTATGTAGAAGCAGTAGCACTCTCACAATCATACATAATAATATAATCAACATGCAGCACGGTTCTCCTCCTTCTCCATCAACATCACAATTACAAAATATCGACATGAATAAAGCACTGCTCAAGGGGAAAGTACTGTCACAGAGAAGGCTTCATCTCTCTGGTACCTTTTAGGTAGATGTTTGGTCTTTTTGTTCCCCTTTCCCTGTGAGGACAGGCAAACTTGTCTTTCTTTTCACTTATTGATGGGCGAGCCAAGGGTTTTGCTCAGAACTGACATTTAGCTCCAGCTCCCTGTTTGCAGGGCAAACTGCATCTGCAGCTCTGGACCCTGTATCTTCAGAGAGGGGAGCACTGCCCTGCAAAGAACAGAGAGAGCGGTTGTCATTTGGTGCTGAAAAAAGCAGGCATCACCGAGAAGCTTAGAGGGTGTGCCTTACACCCCTGCCTGCGTCACAGCACTCCTCTGTACCGAGAGCCAAAGAGAATGCAAGACTCGGTGGGTCTCTAACCTGAAGGGAGAACACCTAAAGTCAGAAACCATCCTCTAAAAAGGTATTACTGCAAAACTACTATGAGTCTGAATAAAACTTTAATGAGTTTTGAGTTATTTAAAATTAAACGAGTCCCAAACAGAAACCACTTTCTTATAGACAGTAAATGTGTTTTAATGTTTATATATCAAGAAGGATCTTTGTCTTCCCTGAGGCTACTGTGATTCTGGCAACCTGCAGTAAATTGAATTCAATTCATCAGTGGTTATGAAATATAAAAACATTAACTGACCCTGATGGTGTTTGTGTTTCTCGAACCTCGTGTATGTTCATCATCCAGCCTACTGTGAAGTGCTAGATGGATCCTTAGAAACTCTCCATGGAGTCCCCACAGAATCCCATATTAAGAGGTGACTGACGCTGATAACCACACTTTTCTGGCCAACACTATCCGTGCAAGTCACGAAAATCTAAGGGAGTTTAGTGGCAGAAGTTCCCACCTCCGCAACCTCCAGCAGTTTGTAAGACAGCTTGAGTTCAGCTCTGCCACCACCCTGGTGAATGGCAAGTGGCAGCACCGAGCACCAGCTCCCAGCAGCAGTGCAAGGGACATCGCTGGTGACACCCCTTTGCACAGTTGTCCCCGCAGTCCCGTCTGACACTGGACATTCCCATACTGCCACCTCTGAGAGGATGTATCCCTAGGAATGGCGTCATTCCTGCTCCAGGTCCCTAAGGGCTCTACACCCTGCATGGGCAGAACCCACTGCGGGGTCACATCTCTTGTTGTACTTCTCACCTCCTCATGGCCTGACTCCTCCCCTTTTGAAATGACACCAAAGACTTGATCTAACATGAATCCTCGGCACAGATATGGGTGCAAGCTGCCCAGGGAGATGGTGGGGGCCCCATCCCTGGGTGTATCCAAGGTCAGGTTGGATGGGGCTCTGAGCAACCTGGCCTAGTTGAAGGTATCCGTGCTCATTGCATGAGGGTTTGGACTAAATGGCTTTTAAAGGTCCATTCCAACTCAAAATGTTCCATCTTTCTATGATGCAGAGAGGCGTGGTTAGTCAACATCTGGGGAGCAGCTGAGCCCTGCTGGATCCTCCTGGGAGGCCTCTCCAGCGGTTCTGAGACCGCCTCTATCATCTCCTCCCACCCCAGGGACTCACTCCTCCACCAGCAGTTCTGTTACTTCAGTAGTCCTTGCTGCCAGGGCGTGACACACCTCCCCCCTGCCAGCCCGATCACCTCAGCCCTGCCAGTCTCACCTGTGCCCTCCAGTCGCCTTCACCCCCGAGGTTGGACGCATCCTGCGAGCACACCGAGTTCCGCAGTTCGCCCGGGCCGGGGGGCAGCCCGGCAGGGAAGCAGGGGAAGAGGGGCCTGAGGAAACGGAACTCGCTGTTGACGGTCCCGGCGGCGAAGCAGACGTCATACAGGTAGCTGCGGGGCAGGGAGCCCGCGTTGCTCTCCGTGGCACTCGCCGGGAACGTGGGCAAAGTCTCCGTCCCGCTCCGCCTGGCCCGCCGCGTCTTCACCACTGCGGCGGCCACCGCGGTGGCGAGGAACACCGCGGACACGCAGACGAGGGAGGCGATGAGGTAAAGAGTCAGCGGCCCGTCGGGCTCGGCGGCCGGTGCCTCCTCGCTCACGCGTAAATGGGCTTCGGAGAAGCCGTCCACCAGTGCCACGGCGAGCGTGGCAGTGGCAGAGCGCGGCGGCTGCCCGCGGTCCCGCACCAGCACGATCAGCCTCTGCCGGGCTCCATCCCTCTCTGTCACGGCCCGAGCCGTGCGCACCTCGCCGCTGTGCAGCCCCACGCGGAACAGCCCCGGCTCCGTGGCCTTGGCCAGCTCGTACGACAGCCACGCGTTCTGGCCCGCGTCCGCGTCCACCGCCACCACCTTGGCCACCAGGTAGCCGGAGGGTGCCCAGCGCGGCACCAGCTCTCCGGCCGCGCTGCTGTCGGGGGCCGGGTGCAGCAGCACGGGCGCGTTATCGTTCTCGTCCCGCACGATTACGCGCAGCACGGCCTGGGCACTGAGCGGCGGGGAGCCGCCGTCAGCTGCGCGCACTGTCACCTCGAAGACGTGCGCTTTCTCATAGTCCAGCGGGCGGAGGATATAAACATCCCCGTTCTCAGCGTTGACTGACACTTCGGGCTGCTCTTTGCCCTCCTGCCTCACCAGCGCGTAGTTCACACGAGCATTTTTTCCTGCATCGGCGTCCGTGGCCTTCATGCTGCCGATCCGGAGCATGGGGCTGTTGTTCTCCGTGACAAACATGGTGTAAACATCCTGGGTGAACTCTGGGGGGTTGTCGTTCACATCCGATATCTGCACGAAGATGCTTTGTTGAGAGCTCAGCCGCTTCGTGCCCCAGTCCGTGGCTGTGATGGTGATATTATATTCCTCCGTCCTCTCCCTGTCCAGAGCCGCGTTTGTTCTCAGTTCGTAGTAATTATCAAAAGTGGGGGTGAGACTGAACGGCAGGTCCCCGTCGATGGAACACTCGGTCCTGCCGTTGTCCCCAGAGTCGCGGTCCCGCACACTGAACAGAGCCACCACGGTGCGTGGCGGGGCGTCCTCGGCAATGGAGGCGGTGAGGGAGGTGAGCGCTATCTCCGGGGCGTTGTCATTCACGTCCAGCACCTCCACCTGCACTTTGCAATGCGCAGACAGCTCTCCGCCATCAGTGGCTTTCACCACCATCTTGTGGGATTTTGTTTCCTCAAAATCCAGATTGCCCACGACTCGTATTTCGCCGGTGGTCGGGTTCAGCTGGAACAGCTGCCGGGATCGCTCCGATGTCTGAGTGAAGGCATAAAGCACTTCGCCATTGGAGCCTTCGTCGGGATCCGTGGCGGAGACTCTGAGCACCAGCTGCTCCAGGGGGCTGTTCTCAGGCAGGCGCACCTCGTAGGTCTCCCGGTCGAAGACAGGGATGTTGTCATTGGCATCCACCACGACGATCCGGACCTGAGCCGTGCCCGACCTGGGTGGTGATCCCCCGTCGGTGGCGGTGAGAAGTAAATTCAGTTCTCCCTGCTCTTCACGATCGAGCTGGCGCTGTAGGACAAGTTCCAGGTATTTTACTCCATCTTTCGCTGTTCCAGTAGCGAGTGAGAAATGAGGATTGGTCCCGAGGCTGTAGTTCTGCAAACCATTAATGCCCACGTCCTTGTCTTGGGCGCTTTCCAGGGGGAAACGGGACCCAGGAGATGCTGTTTCTAGAATTTTTAAAACCATCTCCTTCTCCGGGAACACGGGCGAGTTGTCGTTTACGTCACGAACTTCCACCTCCCCTCGGATAAGCTGCAATGGATTTTCAAAGAATATCTTAAAGACGAGCGTGCAGGTATCGCTCTGCGGACAGATCTCCTCCCGGTCCAGCGATTCCTTTGCCGTCAGGACTCCTGTGTTTGGATTGAGTCGGAAAAGCTGCTCATTCCCCTCGGACACAACGCGGGCCTTGCGAGCTGCAAGCTGGCTCAGAGGAACCCCCAGGTCTTTTGCAATATTGGCGACAAAGGAGTCCCTCTCCATTTCCTCCGGCAGAGAGTAGCGGAGGGTTTCAGCCCCGCTCTGACACACGCAAACGCACAGAATAAACAAGATCACTTGCCTCTTTCTGTCTCCGCTCCGTCTCCCACATTCCATCTCTCTCCAAAAAAGCCATCCACGGTCCTCGGCGGCTCCCAGCATTTTTCAGTAGTGTCCGAAGGAGAGCGGTGTGGGTCAGTGAGGGAATCTGGAAGCCCCCGAGACTCCTTTGCGAGCAGCTCAGCTCACACGGCTTTTTGTCTCCCTGCGTCTGCAAAGCCGGGGCGGACCGAGGAACACGCCGGTCCGCGGCGAACATCCCCACCCAGCGTCGGAAGGGAGAATATTTCCTCTCGTTCGGGGCAGCGCTGCTGGGTCGGGGTTTGCTGCTCGAACCCGCACTCTTTGTGCCAAAGAGAAGAAAAAAGGTGTGGTGTAAACGCTCTCCTCTCTCGGAACGGGGATACCTGCGGCGTACAGAGAGCTGCGCCGGGTATCGCATCCCAGCTCGCAGTCACGAACTCTTGGCTTGCGTTGTGTAGAAACGGCAAATTGCACTGCCACAGAAGAGATTTTCCTTCTCCTCCCCACTCGTTAATCAGCACGGGGTGATTAGCAAGTGTGGGGAGCCAGAGAAGCTATTGAAAATGAGCTCTGGTGCCCAGAGCTGACAAGGAATTGTCTCTAAGTAAACGTTTCGCCCTCACCGTAGCTGGCCATCACAGCAGGATGAGAGTGCTGTTCTAGAGCACATCATCCTAATGCTGGTTTTTTAATTAGTGGATATTATTAGCTCGACTTTTACACTTTCTTATGTGAAAAAGATGTTAAACTTGAAGTCCTGTATCAGTCTGGGGTTATACGGCCAACAGCCAGCTAATGCAAAAGGCAAAGAAACAAGCAGGGAGCTCCTAAGTTACAAGTCCTCCACACAGAATAGCGAACGAGGAGCTAACGGAGACAATAGCAATCATAAGGGTCTCATCACACTAATTGATGGGCCATTAAAAGAATAATTGAAACATAGACTTCAGAGGTTCAACAAGAAACTCTGTAAAAGATAAAGAAAAAAGTTCTAAAGATACTCACGGATTATCAGAAGTGTCATGGAAGAGAACTAATTGATTACGAGGTGTTTGAGGGGGGCTCCAGGATTTTGCAAGGTTAATTATGAGATGATTAGAGGCAGAATCAAACCTGCTAAGAGGGAGATGTCTACAGCAGACCTGTGAGGAACAACCGTGGGAAAAGGGAGGTGGAAGAGGATATCGAGGGGTTCAGAGCACAGTCAGGTACTGTGAGGCAGGATTCGTGTCGGAAACCGGATAAAAATCTTAGGGTCAGGCAGGTATGGCTGGGCCCGAAGATGGATTTACACCTCGACTGTTTCTGCTACGAATGCACTGAGACCGTGCACAGCTGCCTGCGAGCCCAGCCCAACCTTTCTCTTAGAGAATTAAAAAATGAAGGAGAAAACAAAATAGCTCTTGCATTGTTTACCTGTGACTCGAGCAGTTTTAGTTCTTATTTACTATAAAAGGAACTACGCTTTAAAAAATTATTATTATAAAGTATCATAACCCTCTTGGTTCTGGTACCTTTTCTTTAATTTCCTAGATGTTTTCCCCTTATTTTTGTTTGCTAAAAGCTGTGGCGCTGTCAAACAATGCGCAAGAGGTCAAGTCCTAGAAATCCTCTGATGTCTCCATTGGTTTTAAAATAAAATCTTCGTGACTGTATCAGTAGGAGAAAGTAACAAATAGGGCTGACTTTAGGATTCCCAGAAACTTCAGCTACTGAAAGATCTTGCACGAACTAAGTAATTTTCGGCTACTTCCTTTTATCACCCCTTGACTGGGAAGCGTGATAAGATCTAAACCACTAACATACATCAAAGGGCAGCTCCTCCTTTCTTCCCTTCCAGGGCCACGTTAATCTCTCGAGCTGGGGTCACTATCACCAACAGAGAAGACAAACCATAGGCCAGGCACAGCAGCAGATGTGCTGGGAAAGTGGCTTTTCCCTTCTTTCGTTGCGCAAAAGTAACTGTGACACCTGTAATCCACTTGCTTTGTGCCAGTTTTTTCAGCTCTCCGCACCTCCCAGGGGAAAATGCACATTTCCTTCTACTTATCCTAATCTTTGGCATCGCTGCGCAGCAGGGGCAAAGATACGGGCCCAGAACTTCCACAGACACTTCTTACCCTCAGTGCAGGAGCCCAGTTATTGTTGCTCCCATCATTTCAGAAAGGAAATGGTGTCCTTCAGCTTTAGGTCTAGAAGGGTGTAAGAGGAACAGTGATCCTTCACGGAGCTCTCGGCTCTAACAGTATCTTTGCTCATCACAAGATGATGCTCTTCGACCGAGTATTTACATCCTTTCAGATTCTAGAGCAATGATAAAGAGGGTCTCTTCCCGTGCAGGACTAGAGAGCTAAGGCTGGTGTTTTCCTTTGGCTCACAACCGTGAAATGGATTTGTGTTAATTAAAAAAAAGTTTTTTAAGTTTGAGTGCTGCCAGACGGAGGCACACTGTATTTTAGGACAAATGAAAGAACTATACCCATAATAAGAAAGATTTCCATACGTGTGCCAGAGAATTCATTTATCTCCTCGGGCACACAGTGATAATGCAAGCTTCCTCATCTTTTGTTTATTGATGACATCTTTATCCTAAGAAGAACCAAAACCAGTTCTCTTCACTCTGTCATTTAAAACTTAGTGCTAAAAAACCATTCGAGCAACACATCCTGCTCAGTTCCTGTGTTTCAGAACACAGAAGAGCTAAAAGAAAATTCTGCCCGCGCTTCTGAAGCCTGAGCAATTTCAGCTTCCAGAATCCTTCTTGCTCTTTCATCTGGGAATTCAGATCTGCTGAGTGAAATCCCAGAGGTCTCGTGCCAGATTTTGTGGTCCCTCTGGATAAAGGCTTCTTCTCCATCCCTGGAGCCACTGTCCCTCCCCTCCAGCGCACCCTGAGGATAGGACGGCTCGGGAGGAGCCTGCAGAGCGGAGAACAGACACTTCCCCGAGTCACAGCTTTTTCCATGCCTGCGTGCAAAGACGGACCAGCATTCCAGACCTCTCCTTCCCAGACAGCTCCCAGGATGGATTTCTTCTCTTGCCTCTGTGGCAATCAGGCAGCACCCCAATTCCCAGCTATCCCGCGGAACTGGTGGCCGGAGCTCTCAGCTGGATGCAAGGACGAAGAAAGCTGGGAGAATCATTCCAAATCTTCTGGCTCTCGGTTATATTGCAAATACCACAGGTGCCTGTTCTGAGGCTCATTTTCAGAGAGATAAACCAGCCTCCTCCCTCTGTCTGCATTCTGCACTCTGTCAGTGCTTTCCCCATCAGTCTGCTAAGAGCAAACATTTATTTCTCCCGGCAGTAACTCGGTGCTTACCAACCTACAGACTCAGAGTCACCCCAGACTCCAGTGAAATCCACCCAAATCCCTCAGGGATGGCTCTGGGAGGCCGTCTCCGTCCTTCACACTCCCTGTTTTGTCTTGTGCTCATGGCTTTTCCAGGCACGTCTCAATGCGGCGATTCCCAGCACATCCTTTGGAAAGGATTCAAACCAGGGCGTACTCCGGAGCAACCGGGGCGTTTCTGCGGGGCTCTCAGCCGGTGCCAGCCGCGCAGCATCTGACTGGTGCTCACTGGTGTCCCCCCAGCCCGCCCAGCAGCAGCAACCAGAGCCCAGAGCTGGCCAAGAGCGCCACTGGGAGGGCAGTGCCAGCCTCGGCAGGAATCTCCTCTCCCGCCTTCCGGCTATTGCAAGGGCAAATATTGAAATATATTTCCCACCTGGACTCTTTGGCGTATAAATGTACCCCCTTAGTATTTGTTGAGATATTTGGTTTGGCGTTAATAATCCAGGCAAACGTGAAACGTCCTGCAGAAACCTTCCGTCAAGTGTGCTTGAAAAAGACACGGGCAAACGCAGCAAATATTGCTCATATGATGTGCACTGCGTTTTCCAGGAGTCAGGAAATAAGGGTGTTTTCAAGTACAGGCTGTTGGTGGGAGGCTGCGTTTTGAATACTTTGTATTTTGGAAGGAAATCGCTGTGGGATGAGCTCGCCTCAGAGCCAATTCAGTGTTAACAGCAGCATGAACCTCTGCTGGCCCTTGCATCAGCTGCAACAGATTTCCAAAGGAATCTTAAAGATTAGCCTGCAGGTATTGCTTTGTGGACAGATCTCCCCTTGGACCAGTGAACCCTTTAAAGTCAGGACTTCAGTTTTTTGATTTAGGCAGAAATGCTGCTGCTGCTGTGCCTCAGACAAAATGGAGAACATATTTCTTCCTAGGTAGCAGTATTTCCTTTCTAGTGACACCAGTTCATGGTCCATCTGCTCCAAAATCTCCCTGTGTACCTTCCAGCTTCAAAGAATAAAGGAAAACATGCTTCGAAAGTCTACATTCGTGTATTTTCCCAGAGACATTCTGCCTTCTCCAGTCTCCAAAGATAATTCTAGATAGAAGATACCTGCCAGACTCACAGAGAGCAGGTTTAAATATTAATAAGAAATTCCTTACTGTGAGGATGGTGATGCCCTGAGGTTGCCCAGAGAAGCTGTGGTTGCTCCATCCCTTGAAGTGTCCAAGGCCAGGCTGGACAGGGCTTGGAGTGACCTGGGACAGTGGAAGATGTCCCTGCCCTTGGCAAGAGGTTGCAACAAGATAGCCTTGAAGGTCCTTTCCAATCCAAACCATCCTGTGATTCTCTGTGGGCTTAGATCTTTTCCATCCTTCAAAGGCAACAGAACCTTTCTCTCCTCTTTACCCATGGCAATCTCAGTACTTCTCATTTGGAAATAAACTCTCTCAGCTGCAGCACTTACAAATGCCTTTTGAAGGGAAGTCTTTTCGTCTTTGTAAACTTTGTGCTTAGTGGCCATTTTTTCTACCTTCAATCTCACTCCTAGGTCAAATATGCAGAAATTTTCTTCACAAAATCCCTAAACCCCTGTGGCTTTTTTTTGTGTCCAAATGGCCAACAAATAATATTTCAATTTCTAGGAGCTGTGGGACAAGTATAATCTACAGAAGGTTTTTTTCCCATGTTCTTCTTTTCAATTTCTTTATGACTCCTCCCAGAGTTTCCTGCAGTGGCTGTTTCAGTTGATTCAGAGGAAACAGATTCAAATAGAAACTCTCATGCCCAACAGTCAAGCAGCAGAAGGTTGTCAGGTAATTCAAGTTCACTGGGTAAATAGCCTTGGCTTTCTGTGTGTTTTTCACAGCAACAGAGGACAGAATTATTTTCTCAGCGAGATTTGAAAAGCCTTGACAAAAACATTTCAGGCATGGAAACGCCACCCTAGCATTCATGAACAAGGACAAGAATCTTTAGGCATGTGAAGAAATCTTTCTATGATTTGCTACCCAAAGATAGGAAATTAGAAGTGTTTGAAGTCAAACAATTAAGCATTATGATAAGAAAGTAAGACCTAGGCAGATTATAAACTATCCATGGCAGAGAAATAGCACATTTTGTCTTAAAAGAACATGTCAGAAAGGAATGGATATGGGAAGAGGTTGGCTTTGGACAGGCTAATTTTGGAAATCCACCTGATCATCTGAGCAAGAAAACAGGGATTCAGCTGAGAAACAAACCTGAAAATGAGGGAGAGAAAGGGAGAGCAGAAAGAGGGGACAGCAGTGGTTAGAGGAGGGAAAGATGCTGTGCAAGAGGGACAAAGAGAGGACAAGCATGAAGCTTTTTGCTTGACCAGGTTAAGGGCAAAGAACCATAGGTAGGATCCATCCTGAGAACAGCTTAGGAAGGGCTGGTTGAAGTGGCACCTGTAAGAAGAGAATTACAACAGGAAAAGTGGGTTCCAATCAACCAGAGTAAAAAGGGTAAAAAGGAATTCTGTGGAGAAGCAGGAAGGGCAGTAAATGCAGTTTGAAGTCAAAGCAGGTGTATAGATCAGAAGGGAGCCAAAACTGATGCAAAGAAGGAAGAAACAAATGAATTAGGTAGGGGGAAGAAAGTGTGTATATGATCTTTTCAGACTTGCACTGGTCTTTCTCCAATTCTCAGTGTCTGACTTAAAACTTCGATTTCTTCACCTTCACCTTTCTTCCTCAGATTATCTTTCTGATTGGAGAGCAAAAAAATTATCAGCAGGTAGCAGTAAACCAAAAGAAACCTTTCTATCTCAGCCAGTGTGTCAGGAAGTGTCCAGTACCCAAATTTCTGCCTTTTGATGCCAGGTTTGGCCCTTCTGCAAGCCAGGTTCTGAATCTTGTAACCCTTGGATGGCACGAACATACTGAGATCAGCTCTGGAAACTCGGCCCAGCGCTGCCTAAAGGGAAGCTCAGTGGAGAAGGGATTCAAGCACAACTTCATGGACAGCCTGGCCACTGCCTGGAAGGAAAGCAGAAGTTCTGAACTGAGGTTTTCAAAGGAGACAGAGATCAAGGGAGTTTTGGTGTTTTCTCATGGCTCAGGTGGACACAGATGCACCAACATGAGGGGATCAACCCTCAATTCGTGTCTGGTGCTTCTGAAGACACAGGGACCAGTTCAGCCAACACTATTTCTAAACCAGATGCAGCTAAGTGGTAAGGGCTGTGTAACCCCAGCATAAGGGAAATACAGCTTATATTTTACTGAAACAGCAGAGATGTCCTTTCTTGGGAGGATATTTGAGGAGGCAAAGGGGTTTGTTTAACTTCCTTTGTCCTCAGCTGCAGGTCACTTTCTCCCACATGATTCCAGAAGCAACTGCAAACCAGGCACCCTCCAGGATCACAGGATGGCCCTTGGACCTCTGACACAACAAAACCATCCCCCGGAATACAGAGTGACCAGTGAACTGCCTGGGTTGTCGTTTACACAAAGCAGTGAAGTTTAGACTCTTGCTATCCCACATATCCTTGTATCTTGTATTTAATTTTATTTTTAAATACTTCTGTATTTTGACAAAACTGGACAGTGAAAAGCCATCCTTCTGTGAGATGGTCCTTTGACATGCTCAGTGCTTTTGACCAACAGTGTGTAGATACTCTGGAAGAAAAGAGGCTTACAGAAATCACAGAAAAGAAAACACCCATTCTGTAGGAAGAAATCCAGACTTTATTCACTGTTTAGGCAACAGACGGGTGTTCATATCCATATCACATTTTCTGAAGGAGGGGACACACTGGCAAAGACAAACTGAAAAGCAATTTCAAGACAGATGCACAAACATTGTTTCTAGTGAATAATTATAAAGTAAACAGACACAAACCAAACACATTTAGCAAGTACCACTGAAAGTGCATGACAACTAATTTATTTTCAAAAAAGTTTAAATCTGTATAGGTGAAGCACAGTCCTGATATCATGATACTGCTATTTCCCAGTTCATACATTTTGGAGGGGGGTAGAAAAGTATTTTTATATTAAAACCCATAGATTGCATCAATGATGGGGAGGGCTAATAGAAAACAGTTGTTGTCCCTGTATATCTGTCATATATAAAACTATTACCACTTTTTTTTTTGTCAGGCTTGGCCAGATGAGACTTGGACACTCCTTGGGATCACTTAAATGCAGTTTATTGACCAGCAGCAAGTCAGTCCTTGCCCTGAGCTCTGCCCTGGCCGGGTCGAATCCAGCTGCTGCAATTCCCACATTTTCCCGCCAGATAGCAGCCGCCACAAACGAAAAAATGAGTGGCGAATATGCAAGTCACGGGAAGGAGAGGCGGAGCTGGACCGGGATCACCCGGGCTCGGTAGCATCGCGAGGCTGGCTAGGGAAGGGATAATCCCCCGGAGAGAGGCAGGTCTCATTATTATCTATATCTATCTCTATATCTATATCTATATCTATACCTATATCTATATCTATATCTATATCTATATCTATATCTATATCTATATCTATATCTATATCTATATCTATATCTATATCTATATCTATATCTATATCTATATCTATATCTATATCTATATCTATATCTATATCTATATCTATATCTATATCTATATCTATATCTATATCTATATCTATATCTATATCTATATCTATATCTATATCTATATCTATATCTATATCTATATCTATATCTATATCTATATCTATATCTATATCTATATCTATATCTATATCTATATCTATATCTATATCTATATCTATATCTATATCTATATNTCTATATCTATATCTATATCTATCTTTCTATCTATCTGTCTATCTATCTATCAACCTATCCATCCATTTGTTATCTATTTCATTTCTAGATCTACCTATCAATTTATCCATCCATTCCCCCATTTATTTATCTACCTACCCATCCATTCATCAGTTACCCACCCACCCATCAGCATCCTTGCCCACAGGCCCTGGGCTCTGTTGTGCTGCTCGCTGCCCCAGGGAAAGGAGCACACACTCAGATCCAGGAAAACCATTTCAGATCAAGGGACTCAGACTCAAAGCAAGAGGCTGGGGAGAAGGGGGAGATGTGAGGTCATGAGTGAAGAGGTGAGGTTGTGAGGGGGGATCCAGAATGCTGGACTGAGCGGGGTTTGGGAGGGATTTAGGTCATGGAGCAAGCACGGGGATCAGTTTATCCCTTGGGGTCCCCGGTGCTGGCTTTCTGCCCTTGCCTCTGAACAGAAGCAAAATCGCAGCAGAATCGAGCAGTGTGCTGGTTTGTCCCAGCACTGGGGCTGCAGGGCAAGTGAGGACAGCAGCCAGCTTAAACCCTGGGAATCTGGGATTGGCACAGGAGACACCAGAAGCTAAATAATCTCCTAACTTGCTTCTCTGTCAAGCCAGAGTCTCTAATGCAGAAAGTACTTGTAGCATTTAAAACATGCTTAAAGAATTGTGTCCACATTCATTCCCCATGCTTCTGGTTTAATCTGTACAGAAGACAAAGAAAGGGGTCAGAGGCACCTCTTCAGAGAGACAGTTGTCAGGAACATATATATAGAATATTTCTCATTACACACCTTTGTTTAAAGTAAAATTCCCAGGTTTGTTCATGACTGATTTAGTGATTTAAAATACATTTTGAGAAGCAAGCATATCCTCCACTACTGTAAATTTTCCATTAAAATCCCTAAGGTATAAGCAAAATAGCTTGTCTCCTTTTTTCTTCTTCTAAAAGTGACGCCTGAAGAAGATATCATGTCTGGATATCTGATGATAGGAACTTCAGCACAGGACTGGAGTGATTCCTAGATTTCCACTCAAAGCACAAATCACACTCATTAGCAAGTGGCAGTTAACAGCCAAATATGTCTCTTTACTTCCTCACTGTTTTCTTTCTTCCACCTCATTCTATTCCTTGATGTATTAATCAAGGTAGCTAAAGAAAGAAATATCCCCCAAAAAAGCCCCCAAATCCAGAACAAAGTCATAGGTGATTCTCAGAGAGGTTATGAATTACTATGGGCTGCCTGGGTGAACAAACCCCTTAAATTGAACTTTTTAATCCCAAACTCAAGTGAGTATTCTTTGGAACATATGGGGGAAAAAAAGCTCTGTGCCCAATATACAAACATCTGCCATTCTGAGGGGAAAACTGGGGTACTGAATATAATGGCAGGAACAGAGAAATGTTCACTACAGAGTTGTACAGTAGATGGAGTACGAGTTATTTACATTAAAATGCTAAACTGAGTGACTCCCACTTCCTACTAAATGCACATAAAGAGGCAGCAGAGAATCCATTTGGTAAAGCCTTTAGGATGAGCAGAACAAGCCTGTGTTCTTGCCTTGTACATAAGGTTCAGCATCACCAGACACAGCAAAAATTTCCTTAGAAGCAGTCTTGCCTAAAGGTGAACTACAACAGCAACAGCAAAGCAAATATGATAATATTGTTTTCATTTACACAGTATTTAGAATGATGGATCAGATACTCAGCAGCTTTGGAACAGGGAGACACAGCTGGCTGAAAACACAGCTTCTACAAGGAAATATCCAAACTGGTCCAGGCTGTGGCAAGGGAGAAAACCAGTGAGGCCTGGTACCAACAAAAAGAGGTGGATTAAAGCCACAGGTCTAATGTGATAAGACTGAGAATCTTATTTCATTTCAAACCAACAACAAGAAAAAAAGAAGCTTGTTTGTAGTTGGTGGGAGAAGAAATTATGAGAGATAATCACACAAATCTAGTAATACTGAGAGCCTCTGTTCAACAACTGATTTACACTGCCTTTAAGAACAGATAAATATTTTAGGAAAGAGATACCATCTTCTGAAACACTCTCCTGCTTTCTGCTCTTACATAGAAGCCAGCCATCTGTTATCAGCTCAGTAATTTCAAATCTAGTTGTAAAATTACCAACATGCACACGCTGTGTATGGCACATGGGAGCAGCCACCACGATTCTGGACATAAATTTTTGTCAGAGATCCATGACCCCATCACAGAGATCAATAGCTGTAAGTACAATCCACTTAAAGAATTCCTGAATGGAAGATGCATCACGTAATGCAGTCTCCTGCATGTGTTGCAGGGTATTTATAAAGCTTTGCAGAGAGCTTTGTTTTGTACTGAGATGGTGATCAAGGGGTAGAATGAAGTGCTGTCCAGCAGAGAGAACACATTATCAATGTCAGGCAGATAAAAAGCAATGGGTCCTCAAGAAAAATAAGAAGGAAATGCAAGTTATTGTCAGAACTGTTTTTTCATAGATGAATCAATCAAACCCCTAAAGCTTCCCCTGGGAATAAATTCTCAGCTGACAGCAAATGGTAAAATCAGAAAACCTAACAAAAGCAACCCCCAAGCTGCTGCAACTACCAATCCACCTGGATACCCAAACTAAAAGGCTCAGTAAGAATGGTCAAATGTATTTCTTTCAAAAGCCAAAGCACTGCTCTAACAAAAGGTCTTCATGCATCATTTGAAGTTGCACATCATATTAGAGGGAGGGAGAGATGAGAAGGAATTCTTCCTGTTGGACAGACACTTGCACTTGCCTCTGAAATAAAACTGAGATTGTGCAAAGTAAAATCACTTGGAAAGGGATTCTCCTGTCAGCTGGTGAAATGGTGAGAGACACTGAGGACATTTCAGAGGGCTGCAGGTGCTGGTTTCTTGCTCCATGGGAACAAATTCCTAGGTCTATTCTGAAGCTTTATAAATTAACATTGCAAATTTCCCTATATATACGTATATAGGCTAATTACATATTCTCTAATCATAGCAGAATATATACAAATATATATGCATAAGATTTTTCTTACATACTTGTTCAGAGAAACTAGAAATGGCTGGGGGTTTTTTTGAAATGAGGTATAAATTTCCTAAATTCTTCCTAATTTCTTTGGACTTGAAACAAAGAGTAGACAAACTTTCTTGTTACTTGTGTTATCTGAATGAGTAGAAAAGTAGACAGTAATCAATAATTTAAAAAAAATGTAGAAGCATGTCAGTTTAAACATGATATTTTGGTGCTTGAGCCCAAAATGATCATAATTCTTTGGAAAGATATAATAGTAATAATAATACTAGTAATAATAATAATAGGAAAAGCACCTCATATTGTGAATCATTTCCTTTCTGCTCCATGGAATGTAGAAATGGAATGTAAAAATCTATGATTTTTAATTATTCAGGAGCTGGCTGTGTCAGTGCTGAGATCACCCTGACCTTGCCTCCACTGTTCTTGTCCTTAGAGATTTCCTGGCTCTTGTCATGGATCTCCACAATCCCTACTCAGAAATCCAGCAATAAATTTACCATTGCTCTGCTCCTGAATATCCACCAGGGCTGGAAGGTCCTTTGTGCCAAGAATTATGGAATTGTATCATCAGAATCAGATTTCTGAAGCAGATTCTGCATAGACAACTTCCAGCCCTCTGTGGATGTTCCAGTTGCTGCTGTGTGTGGTACAGACTGTCAGCCAGCAGACAAATAATAATAATTAAACAAAGCAGGTTAATTTATCTGTTCATTTATTTGTTATTTAGCTGTTTGTTTATCTGGATTATCCAGTTATTATCTGGATGCCCCATCCCTGAAAGTGTTTAAGGCTGGGTTGGATGGAGCTCGGAGCAGCCTGGTCTGGTGGAAGGTGTTTCTGTCCATGGAACAAGGTGATCTTTAAGGTCCTTTCAAACCCAGGGCATTCTGTGGTTTCCAAACCACAACTTTTGGCCTTGGACACAAAGGCAAACATCACGAGCAAGAGTCACAAGCAAGGGGAAGTGCTTCAGCCATCAGGAGGCAGAAGCAAACAGGCCAGCCCCCAATTCCTACTGTATCATATTTAATATATTACTTTGTTTTAGACATTCCTCTCATTGTGTGGCAACAGCTTAAACTCATCACAAGCTTAACGAGGAGAGTGCAGCTTAATGGAAAGCAGATTATGTCAAAGAGATTTGATATCTTCCTCTGACAAGATTACAAGTAGGAATCAAAATGGAGACTATATTGCTGATACAATATAATCAGACTTTTTAGACTTCTGGCTTTGTGCCTCTAACATTCAGATAAAGACCCTAAAAACAAGAGCACCATGAAAAATCAGAATGGGACATACTAAATCAAATTGAATTTATCAAGTTGATAGTTTCACTGCAATTAATGTGAATGCATCGAATAATTGCAATGACACTTCAGATTATATATGTATTATATACATATAATCTTATTTTACAATGATACAGAGACATAATGATAGTGTAAACATACATTTGTTCCTGGGAAGTTTTCAGATTATGTAAACCCTAATCAAGAAAGCCTGTGAGCAGATCACAGAGCTGTGAAATGTTTGGCATGGCACACCAAGGCATTTTTTAATACAATACATCTCAGAGTTATTTCTACAGGAACAAGGAATCATATGCAGAGACCTGGCTCTGGACAGACTGGAAATTTCTGTAGGCAACCTCTTGAACACCACTGGGATGGATGACAAAATACGTGATAACAGAAGAGCACTGAAGAGAAAAAGAGCTTTTCTTTGTAGCAGTTGTGACTCAGCTTCCACGTGCGCCCTTCAAAGCTGTCACTGATCACAGAAGAGCAGCCAGAGTGACAACTGCTCTGGGGAACAGGGCAGACACCTAAGGAACTACAGTCTCCAGCTTTGCACTGGGAATTTACAGGTGGTTGGGTCAGAGTCTGATGAACAGAAATCTGTTAGATGGCTTTTTAACAAAGCAAGGGTGTCTGACACACCCCTGCTATTACCCAGCAGTTTAAAGAAGTGAAAAGAGGGAATAAAACACAATTCATGACACCTAAAGGACATGGCCAAGGCATATGCTGTACTTCATCTATTACCTTTAATCAATAGGTGGGGTCTTTCTAAAGGTGGTTCACATTCCATCAGGAATCAGGGGTCTTGGTGCAGGGAGAGGTGCATAGGAATATGCACAGAGCAGATCAGATGGTCACAAAATACATCCTGTAGCTGTGACATATAAACATTGGATCTAACATGCTCAAATATAGCTTCTGTATTTAGCCTCTCCACGTTTTGATTCCCAAATTTCAGATAGCTGTTAGCTTTCAAAAACTGTCTGATCTATTAATTAATGCTCAGAGTGCCCACAAAATAGATTTTTAAGCAACAGAGTGAATCAAATTCAGCTTTTACTCTTTGTGCCCCTAGTAGTGATAGAGAACTGGAGATTTTCTCACAAGTTGCTGGAACAGCAAAGTTAAAAACAGGTTCAGATTTCATACCTTTGGAAACACACAGAAATCCCTTTCCTTCTGCTCAAGACATATTTGAGCATCAGCTGCTGCTTCCTGTGGGTCCATTTCCCACAGGATTCTTTCAAAGGGCAGACTGACCTCTGTGCTACCCCTCAGGGACTGCACACACGTGTAGCAAGCAGGAAAAGCTGAGGTGGTTTTCTTTTTATTCTGTCATTTTGGAAATAGCACTTATCAATTCCAATTCTCTTCTGAAATGTAGATATAAATATTGCTGATTCTTCAGCTACTGGTTCTGCTGTTTGTTTTCCCCTTCAAGATCTGTAAAGCCAGTTCTGCTCTGCCTTTTCAGTGCCAAAACTATGAACTGAAGTGTTAATGAAGATGCATTTGCAGTGGCAGATGTTGGCCTCAGCAATGGCTGCACCCAGCTCCTTGCCTCTCTGCCACTGTATATTCTGAAATTATGATCTTTAAGAAGATGAAAATTGATGGGATGTGTTATATATTATCTTCCTCTGGCACTTGTCCATCAGAGAGTGTAAACAGTCTGACTTTAACCAGAAATGGTGTTTCCTAATGAGAGAAAACATACTTCATGCTTTTATTGGGAACATGCTTGATCTGTGTTCAGACAGTAAACAAGGGATTCTTAAATCTTGCATTTACAGCCTGGAAGAATCCATCTTCCAAACCCTTTAATGTAAAAGTTCCTCTGTTTGTGAAAAGGCCAGAGTACAACACAGTGACTGCTTCACTTTTCCAGCATTAATCTAATAACTTAATCTAGTTATCTAATCCAGAATCTAATAACTAATCTAATCCAGATTAAAACTAATTATCTAATCCAGAATCTAATCCAGAATGTAATAACTTAATTATATTTCCAGCTGAAATGTTCCAGAAGGTGTTAAAGAGCAGGAAGGGAAGGCAGCTGACCTTTGGAAATGAAGCTGGAAAAGAGGCAAAAATCCTGTTTGAGAAATCCCCAGAGTGGTTCACAAAGGGGAGTATGAGGCAAAACCAGCATCCCTCGGGAAACACTTCCTTGCATGAAGCTTTTGGAATCACATTTATTGGGCTAAAAGGCACTGTGAGATATGATAACTCAGAATGGGGGAAACACCTCGCTAAAGATAGACACCCTTCAAATGCTGTTAGTTACTACTTGGAATTTCAGCTGTTTGTCCAAATTCTGTGTTTGTACCTACCTAGGTCTAAAAGCCATGAGCTCCAAAATGTGATTTTTGGGTAAATTCTTCTACCATAACATAATTAGCTCTGCAAGTAAATATTGTTTTTTCTAGTCCAAGGGAAATGCAAATTATTAAGCCATTTTTCAGTGTAATATAAAACTAATATAATTGTTATTTTAGTTAAGGCAATGCAATTATTGTGCCAGCTCTATAAATATTGATTTTGGGACACATTTTTTATTATTTCTGAAGTAATACATTAACATTATATAATAACATAATATAATAATATAATTATATGATCTGCTTATCTCCGAAACATCCTGAAAAGCAGCATCTCCTCTGGGCTGTAGCCAAGGTTTCAGCTGGTGTAATCTAAGGTAAAAAGCAATGTACTGTGCAAGTCACTTATGTACTCTGGTAATTTTTTTTACATCACTTCTTGCTGCTTTGTTTGGGTATTTCTTTAATCCGTCTACTTTAAATTAAAAATACCAGGAGTTCAAATACACTCCTGCATCTCTGTACTCTGATACAACGATTTTCCAGAAAGCTTCCTATTTTCTAAACAGCAGTCATGAAGCTTTTGTTATACTTTTAATTAACTCCAGTTCCTAGGTCTGTGTGTAATTCCAGCTGATTTGTATTCTCTCTGTTTCTGTAATATCCGGATGGCCACACCACACAGGAGAGCTCAAATGCAACATGTTCATAAACTAAGCCAGACAAAAGAAATATTATCAGCAGATGAAAGTCCTGAAGGAAATTAAATGGGAGGCAAGAGAGTTTGAAATGTATAGCTTAGGGAGGAACAGATGAGAAAGTGAGATAGAAGTCTACAAAAATCAAAAGTGTGCCAACACTGATGCAAGGAGCAGCAGAGGCACAGGGGTACAGAAGTAAGCATGTGCACAGAGTGACTTAGAGGAAAATGTAAACTGAATGCTAAGGAACTCTTGGGGTTTATTTACATATAGATCCCTGCAAGTCCAAACACAATCTCCATATAAAAGCATATTGTAAAATTAATCTTAGCTTTTTTTTTGGTGAATATTCTGGAGTGAAATAGAGCCCATGAAAGAAAACAATCAATTTGCTTGACCTGCTTGATCATTTGCCCTCTAATACCTTTTCTCCAGCTGCATGTTATATTAGAAAAATTTAAAATTTATAGGGAAGGACCTAAAATTTAAGAGGAATTGCTGTAATTACTGAAACAAATAAGCAGACTTAATAATAAAATTCTAGGCTTTAATTTATCCAGCTGTACAAAGACAAGGAAAGGCATGAAAAAAATGATGAAATTTTATCTCTGCCTTATAACTATGCCTTGTCTGCATGTCTATAGTGAAATTACCATCATGATGCAAAGGAAGTTTATGTGGCCACCTTGATTTTATCACCAGCAAGCCCATAACAGTTTTGAACAAATTTGGTTTTGACCAGGCTGCATAAGGTTTTGACAAAGAGCACAGGGCCCGTGCCTGCTCAGAAGTAATCACAATATCAGCATAACTGAAAACAGAATTTCAGCCACGTGAGAAGCAAGAACACCCATGGGAATTACTAAAAACCTGGATCATTAAAACAAGCCACTTTTCCCAGGAATGGCTGCTATTATTTTAGAAAACAAAACTTGCTGAAGGAAACTGGAATCTTGCCAGATCTGGTACTTAAAAAGAAAGGAAAAAAGGAGATAACAAAAAGAAAAATTAGACCATTTGAAGATTAAGCAACTGTGCAAAATGAGCAAACCTCCTTTGCAGCATCCTGAGGCAAGTACCAAAAAATGGGCCAATATTAGCATATGGATTCAGCACACTTCTGGAAGCAAGGACGTGTTTAGAAAGATTCATGTGTAATACCTGTGCTTTGTACTAAGGAAAATAAAAAAGTAAAAAAATGCAGAAAGGGTAACAGAGGACACGGTTAAGGCGAGATGGAGCAGGCCAGCTGGACTGTTATGATTTAATTAAGGAGAGTTTGACTCAGTGGGATTCACACATGGGAGATTATTCCTATCCAATCTGACAGAATTTTTCACAGTGGTAACATATCACAGAGGGAAGCTGTGGACATAAAACCAATTTGACACTGTACTGCACACTTAAATTAGGAAGTTAATGATTAGGGTATATACAGCATGAAAAGCTTGCAAGAGGAAAGAGCTGACTTTGAAATCTAATACAGAAACTAAAAAGATAGAGTGTAGAACACATTTTAATTCATTCAGCTTCATCAAATTACATGTATCAGCCTACTCTTAATATCTTTTGGTCAACTAACCATAGAGGCATAATACAACACTTCCAGCAAAACATGATTTCCCATCTTCTACCTTAAAATGCATAAATTGAATATTACCTAAACGAATTCTCTCTTGGATTCCAGTCTTGTCTTTTTGTCCTAGCAGCTCACTCTCAAGCACCTTTGTTAAAAACCCATTTTTCTATTATTCACAGACCCTAAGAATTACTGAGGATGGAATGGACCCTCTGGAGATTGTCACCACATCACAGCCACTCCCTCCAGCCCCCAAATCCTGGGTAAGTTAGAGCAGGTTGCTTAGGTTCTCAGCCAATTGAGTTTTGAATATATCCAGGAATGGAGACTCATGGTCAACTACCAACAGAGCAGGAAAGCTTTTTCCTTATGTTTAGACCTGAATTTCCTCTTTCCATTCCTGCCCATTGTCCTGTTGGACAACTTGTCTGCTTTGCTCTCTCTTTATTACTCTCCCAGCTATTTGATTGATTTTTAATTACCCCCCCGATTCTTTTCTCTAGGGTAAGCCCTACCAGCTACTCTGAGCATCTCCTTTCAATGCTCACTGGTCTCCAGTAGAACTTCCTGTCTGTGGTCACAATCCTTTACCTGGTTCTCAGTTCACTTCTGTATCCACTCACCTAGGCTGTAATCCATCCATTTGTCTGCAGGAATGTTACAGGAGCAAGCACTCAAAGCCTTGCTCAGGTCAGAGTGAACAAAATCCACCATTCTTCCCTCATCCAGTGATCTAGTTGTGATTGTAGAAAGACATCAGGATGATCAAACATGATTTCCCCATCATAAAACCATCCTTACTGCTCACAATCACTTTCTTGTCCATCATATAGCTCAAAATTGCTTGCAGAGTTATTTGCTCCCAGGGACTGGGGTGAATCTAATCTGATTCTGTAGATCCTCTTTACCACCTTGCTCTTTGTCACCACCTCCCTCATGTGGGCCCTCAGTTTATTCATCTTCCTCTTGCTGCCAGCACACATTGCTTTTCCTGCCTTTCATTACATTCAACTTCAGCTGAGCTTTGGTTTCCTTACCCTACACTTGCATGCATATTGAACAGCTTCTCCATATTCCTGTGGGGTCACTTCTTCCTTCTTTCACCTTCTGTATACTTATTTTTGGTATTAGATTTGAGCCAGAGGCTCTTTGATCATCCATGCAGGTTTTCTGCCACTCTCATCTCACTTTCTGTTCATTCTGGATCTTGGCATAAGGTAAAACTTTAAAATCTCCAGAACCATCTTCTACATGGTTCTTACTTCAGCAGATCCTGAACAGGCCAAAGCCCACTCTGCTGAAACCTGGGAGGCTGCTCTGGAGTTCAGAGGTTGCTTTCTGCCCAAAATCCTCCCAAAATCCTTCTCTCCATTGCATAACCCCCAAATCCAAGACTTACCCAGCCTTCATACTCCAGACCAGATTTTCTTGTCCATAAGCATCAGGTCCAGCAAGAAACCTCCTCTCCTTGATTCCTCAATCCCCTGTCTCAAGGAGTTACCATTAGGGCATTCCAGAAACTTCCAGGCTTGCTTGTGTCCTCTCTGTTGTTCTTTCAGCAAATATCTCAGAATGTTTGGTTTGGAAGGGACCATGGGGCCACCTTCCACTAGACCAGGTCACTCAGACACCCATTCAATCTGGCCTTGAACTCTCCCAGGGATGAGGAATCCACATCCCCTCTGGACCCAGAAAGAAATTTTAGAGGAACTCCAAGCCATTGTGTGTTGAAAAAACTTTAGAGAATGCTCCTAAGCTCCCTGCTCAGCTAAGAATGAAAAGTTTGGTGATTTTGGCCCAGAAATTGTACTTAGCTAAGGCTGAAGTCATTTGTGCAGGTGCACAATGTTTCTAGATAAAAGTTTGGGGTTGAAGGTAGTCACTGTAGATAATATCACAAAAATAACAAAGGATGGTAAAGTAAAAGAATGAATAATTTATTTTACCCAGTAATGTTTACAGCAATGTAATCTGTACAAAGATTACTCTAAAATAGCCTCATATTTGGAAGGAAATTAAATGCAGGCTTTGACAGTTATCTGTTCTGAAGATCAGAACTGGGTCCACACATATTGATTCTCTGTAATAACATTCAGTTTCCAGACTCTCAGAACTCTCAGTTTGGCAGCAAGAAAGCAACATATTTATCACTGTCAGGCTGATATTGTGGTTATTTCACAGACAAAAAAGAAATAAATGGGAAAAAAAAAAAGAAGAGAGCAAGCCTCTCAACAAAAAAATGTAATAACATATCTAAGTTAAACACTGTCTGGAAAGTTGAGTCCCATGTTTTCATACACATATGAATATACAATATCTTGTAATATATTTTATAACCCACATTCTGGTGTGGAATTTAGTTACACCCTTTGCAGGACACATGTGTGAAAGCTGCATCTCATCCCTGCTGCAATCCCCAGCTGCAAGGGATGCTCAGGGTCATTGAAGCCCAGCTCCTGTGCCTGAGAGCTTTGCTCAAATGCTCCAGGAGCCCTGGCAGCCTTGGGGCCGTGCCCATTCCCTGGGGACCCTGTTCAGTGCCCAACCACCCTGTGGGGGGAAGAATCTTTTCCTAATATCCCAATCCTAATATCCCAATATCCTAATCCTGCTGCAGCTCCAGCCTTTCCTTTGGGTCTTGTCCCTGGTCACGAAGAGCAGGGGTGGGAGCTGCCCCTCATGAGGAAGTTTCAGACCCTGGTGAGGAGTGACCTCAGTCTCCTCCCTGCAGCTGAACAAGCCAAGTGTCCTGAGCTGCAGCTCCTGGGGCTTCCCCTTTAGGCCTCTCACCATCTCTGTACCCCACCTAACAGTTTTATAGTTTAGTATTTACTCTAACAACTTTGGATCTCTCCTCTGCTGTGGGTCCCAAAACTTTTCCCAGGATAACCTGCATGAAGTGGAAGTGCAGCTGATGAAATCCTGTGTCAGTGTTATTCTTCAGGGAAGAAGGTGTATAAATTATCTTTTTTGGAGTGATTTGAAAATGGAGGGAGAAAGTCAGAGGAGGAATGTTTTCATGCCACCATGTTGTGAGGCACCTCTATACCACAAATAAGAGGGGATATATTGCACATAGGCTGTGAATATAAGGCAATTAGATTTTAAAATGATTTTTTCTTATTCATTGTTATTCTCATTTTTCTGTGGGCTTAATCTCTAAGGAAAGCTTTGTCTTGGGTGTGGATATTTTAGTACCTCTTATCACCATCTCTCAGCACTGTGAAGCTGTATAAATCTGCTCCTCACATTATCTCACTGCAGCATTTGTTGTTCTGACAACTTCCTGGAGCATTCACTCCAGAACAGCTTTGTCAAGCCAGGCCAAGTCTCACCTATGGACCTACCTCAGGCTGTTAGGAATGCCAAGAGTCAGCACTGCCCCATCCCAAAGCTGTACCACTCCCTCTCTACTCAGAATTACACAGCTCCTTAAAGCCTTGCTCCCGTTTCTGCTCTTCACAGCATCTGAATTGTGACATAGCCCATGGAGCCAAAAGGCTGCAAAAATCTGCATTTTGGACTCTGGCCACACCATCTCTCCTTGATTAACCCCTCTTTTTCCTCAAATCTCATTTAATTGATACCCCCCATAGTGGTTTCTACCATAGCCAATGACCAATATAATACCAAGGAAAACTTCCCAGTTGTCCAAAAAGTCTTGATGTCTCAGTTGGTGCCTTGTTACATTTACATAACAACTTCCTTATGTTCCTCTACTTAAAGAACCTTGTGTGCCCTTGTATATGTGTAGAAGAGCACCTAACTTTCTTACACCTCCTTATTTATGCACAGAGCCCGAGTTTGTGCTGACTGGTGCCCAGAAAGCAAAGAAGGACAACCTAAAGATAGGCTTCAGTGAGTGGAAATTACGATTCAATTCTTTCAGCTCTTAAACACAGCAGAAATACAGCAAAGAATCAAAAGGAAGGAGGGTACAGATTTCTTGAAGCAAGAACAGAATGCCCTTGATGCAGAGTGAAGGAAGCACGAGCAGAACAGAAAGATTCACACATGAGAGGCACTGGGAACTGTGCAGCAAAAGGTGCTTATTGTGCACAGGAGCATCCAATTGCTGGGTACCAGCGGGCTTGGTCATCCCTCCGTGCTGTCACCCTGGATTACACAGAATTTCAGTGACAGGAAATGTGTAGGGAAATCCCAGACCGCTCTGACACAGAAAGGTGGCACACAAATGAGGGGCTCGTGTCATGAGAAGTGGTTACCCAGTAAGTTTTGGATTCTTTGCACATACATGCAATTTGAAACACCTCCACTGGCCATACTGCTGATGCACAAAGTGCCCAATCAAAGGCAGCTTCTTCAAGGGTTAAGATCCTGAAAATCTCCATGGTTTAGCAAGACAGCTTGGAAAAATTGAAGTGAGTTAAGCTTACACTGTGCATAATCCATCTCAGTTCCCATGTTTGCTATAGTGAGAAACATCTGTTTTTGGAGAAGATAAACAAGTATTTATTATCCCTTACTGCTCCTTCCCTTCTCTGGGTTGTTTACCTGCCATCCACATTTCCAGTCTCCTCTTAGAACCCCCTCCTGCCCTATCCTGGAGGTGACTGCCCTGTTTTCTCTGCTCTCCTTCCATTCAAAAGGGAGTTGCTTCCACAAGCAAGACTTGGGGTCTACATCCCAAACACACTTCTGCTTTAGCTGATGATGGTTAGCAATTCTGCAAGAATTTATCATGATCTGTCTGTTTTCCAAATTAGTTTTGTTCTTTGATGATGCTCCTGACTGAAGAAAACTGTGTCTTTTTTCACATTTATTCTCCACCTACAGTATGTCTGTTAGCTGTCTGCTAACCCTGTTCTTCTTCTCCCAGAAAATCTTTGTGAACGCTTGTGCCTGGCCTCATCTTCCTTTTCTCCAGCACACTTTCTTTTTTTCTCTTTTGATGACCATGTAAGTCAACAGTCCTTTTAACGACCTTTTCCTCCAGCTCTGACTTCTTCCTTCTCCTCTCCTCAACTGAAACTTTAATTTTATGTACTTGGATTTGCAGGTAGATTTATATAGATTATATCCTAGAAATGGTGTGGATTAAATCATCACAATTCTGATAAACAATTGGCTCTGAAAAAACCAAACCAACCCCAAATCCAGTGTTTAAACTACAGTTTCTGTCAATCTGGGATGACATTCTATGATACTCCTACAGAAATCTGTCGTGTATGACCTCTACAAAATTATTTTACTAGCACCTTATATGCTACTGCCATGCACACAAAATATTGGCTAATGCCAGACTAGGACATGGAAATAGGGAAGCTTTCCAGAATTCAAAAAAATCTCATCAATTTGGGATGGAGAATTTGAAATAAGACAAAATTTCATAATGACACACGCAGAAAGGTACAGTCAGGAAGGGCAGAACAAATAGAGCAAAATGAAGAATTAAATGAGTGAGCAGTACTGCAGAAAATATCTGGGGCTATAGCAGTTCACAGGCCATAAGATGACCCTTCCAAAAAACCAGAAAATCTCATTCTAGAGTATATTATCAGAAGTGCTGTGTGTAAGACAAGGGAGGTAATTATTCTGCTCTACTTGTTACTAGTGAGAGCTTGGTTCCTGCTGTGAGTACTGCATTTAAAGAAGCAAGAACATCAAGAATATCCAACAGAGAGCAAGAAAGATATGGGGGTTTTGCCAAAATCACAGTCCTAAAGATTTGTTTAGATGACAAATAAGGAGGCTGGGAAAAGTGAGAATATTTTTCCAGTTTATCAAAGGTTATTGCACCAAAAACAGTGATCAATTATTTTCTGTGTCCTCTGGAGGAGGACAAGAAGTAATCTGATTAATTTGCAGCAAAGAGGATTTGCATTCCACCCCAGGAGCACTTGCCACTCTAAGCACAGTTAAGCTCTGGAAGAGGCTAACTGGAGAGTTAGTAACATCCCTTAAGAGTTTAGACTGGTGTGTCAGGGATAGGATCTGCATGGATTAAAACTTTCAAGTGAGAAAAACATTTGGTCATTTCTTGCATCTTCACTGCTGTTTTACACTGCATCTACACTCTGTGTGTTTACACTGCTGGACCAGGCTCTGACCTCTCACTGATCAGCATTTTCACTGCAGGGTTACCAGGAATTCCTGTGAGAGGCTTGCTGAAGTGTTTGCTAAATTATATCAAGATGTATTCCAACCATCTCTAATATAATTTGTTATTTACACATGTGCTGACAAGGCTCATTAGCAGCACTATTTGATGACAACATTTCATTATGAAGAAGAACAGAATACAAAAGTAAATTATTTCAGACAGATTCTGCTAGAGCAGTCTGTGACTGCCAGCAGGCTGCTACAGGATTTTTGACACTGGACTTCATTCATTTCCAGAACTCTTCTGGCAAGTAATACACCCAGAGCACAGCATACCAGTATTTTGAAGTGTGATGTTTTCCCATTTGAAAATTTCTACATATTGCTTTTTATATATAAAGCTTAGTCTGTGTTTTTTTCCTTGAAAATCTTCTCTCTCCCCACGTGACACTGAGTGAATTCCCAGTTCCTGAGCTGCTTTGACACACAACAACCTTTTCAAATGGCAGAAACCCATCACCCTAATATTTTCTTTTGGAGACCTGCATGTTGAATTCACCTCCTTCCTAGATATGATAATACACATTATTAGTCTCTCCACATATAATGTAATTGGTGAATTTAATTATACTGAGCCTAGGGGCTTTAGATTTGCAGAAGAATAAGGAGGGCAGAAAGTTTGCTGGAATTTTAAATTTAACAAACTTATAAAACTGTCCAGTGGTCCAAGGTAAGTACTTTGAGTAAATTAAATTTAAATAAACAGATAAATTCTATGCTTATACTGAGCTGTGATCATGACTTTGCATTTTTAGATTTTCATAGTCTTTCACTTGTCATGTTTCTGGGACTTGTTCCATGCCTGTAAAAGAATCAGAGTTGCTAGAATTTCAAAATATATTACATGTTTTCTTTCTGAAGGATCAATAATTGCTTGAACTCCTTTCAAAACCCCAGTTCTCTCTTTTGAGCATTATTTAAACAGGCAAGCAGTGATGCAAGGTGAGGGATCTGTGGCCTCCAATGAACACATGACCCAGCAACCAAACCACAAAAACTGGGGAGAAATAATAAGAAAATATAATAAGAGAAATAGGCAATAATAATAAGAAAATAATAAGAAAATAGGCAAGAAATAACCTCCACCAATTATTATCACACTAGGGTAGACATGCAAGAAAATATTATTAATGCAGACTTAAGACAGCTACTTATCATTAAACAGACCTATCAGGAAGAAAAACCAACAAAACCCAAATCCCAAGAATTACAAAGTGAAGCAACCTGAACCAAAGGTGCACAAAATATTCTAGAACAACAGACTGGCCCAAACAGAAGCCAGTTAAATTGTTGCAGCTGTTAGTGACTGAGGAGCTCAGAAATTTCTCTGTCCCCACTGTTTTAAGATTGTGAGAAGAAGTGTACCCCATCAGGTGCTTTCAAAAGTCTCAGATTTCCAGTAGGAGCAAAGGAAATAGAAATGCTTTTTCCCTACTACTGTAAAAAAAAACCCAAAACAACAACAGCAAAAAAACAAAAACAAAAACCAAAACAAAGAACAACAACAAAAACTACAAAAACCCCAATCAGCACCAAAAAAAAACCAAACAAAAAACAACACCCCCCAAAAAAACCCCAGCCAAAATCCAAAAAACCAAGGAAACCCCTTTAGCAATTTTGTCCTTTCCTCTGGGCCTAGGTAGGATTTCTTTTATCTCAGGAACAAGAGTGGGACAGACTGGGATGTGTTCTCTTCACTCACATAATAACAGAGCCTCATTCCAGTGTATTTGCATGTAAAAGCAGGAGAACATGTCAAGATCTGTGCAGGCCACAGTGGATCTGCCTCAGGAATCCTGGGAAAGGCAGGCTGGGACACTCTGCTCCGGGAGCTGGAATTGCTCAGGGAATCCTAAACCTGGTGACAGAGAAGAAAAGAGAAGGGGCAGAAAATATTCTACATTTCTTTTCTTTTACCACCTGCACTTTCTTGTCATGCTTACCATAATTTGGATTTATAGTAAATGAAGGCTCCTTGAACCATGTTTCAAATTTGTCCAGCAGGTTGGGGAGATGGTGGTGCTGCTGGAATACATGCAAAAGGGAAACAGCTTTTCTTTTTTTCCATTGAGTCAGCAACATGCAGCCCGTGTAAACCACTTGTGTTTGTTCCATGCCTTTAATCTGTCTGCAGTCTGTAGAAGAATACATCCCTAGAGTCTTTACTAGACCTTGTATTCGAGCAGCTGTCACTTTAAATTTATTTCTTCCTCTGTCTGGGAGATATTTCAGTGCAAATGCAAGCACACGTGCTCTGAGCAAAGCTCCCAGGAGCAGTCACCATGACACGTAACTCCTGCATGTCTGTATTATCTTCTTTTAACAGGCTTGAAGCTGGTGGCAAATATTTTTCATTTTAGTATATTTTTTCTATTTTGTGTATTTTTGGGCCAGTTACAGTGATACTTTTCCCCACTGCTTCCCAATTCATCCTCTGTGGCATAAAGCCTTGGGTGCAGCAGCTTAGTAGAATTTAGGGTGGTGTTGGCATCTGGCAGCCAAAAGATTCCAGAGAAGGAGTAGCCCAAGGACCAGACCTATTCCAGGTCCTCTCCACTGCAATCTTCCCTGTCTGCATCTCTTGAGGTCCAGCCTGTTCAGTCAGCAATTGCTTTCCAGTCATGAGAAAAGGAAACCTCAGACTCAGGATTCACACTGCCTCATTTCTGGCTTTTTCATTGTTCCCCGAATCCCTACAAGCAATTCTCCAGCTCTGCCTCTTTCTGTGCCTGTTTGTCCTCCATTATGAGACAGCGACCTCTGGAAGAGCCTGGATTTCATTCCATTAGTCATCCTCCCCCTTTACCCTGTATAAATTGTGTTGTCATCATCCCTTGCTCCCCAGAATATTTCTGCTTTTAGAATAGGAAGCCAAAGAAACAAGGGAAGCTTTAAATTCTGAAAATCGACCCCACTTGATTTATCTGATGTTACCAATAACCCATTAATATTTTCATCAACTTGGAAACCTGCATTTGTCCCACAGTCAAACAATAATCTGATGAGATCCAAACTGGAGAGCAGAGCAGGGTGTGGCAAGGTTTGGAGAGAAGGGACACTGGGAACTATTTAATCAGGGGGAAAAAATGCCACAGCTCATTCACTCAGGACTCATTAATGACTAATCAACATCTACTTGACTCCAAAAACTGAACTGCTCGACAAAGATTAGAAATAACAAAAAGTAATTCTGCTGGGCTTTCTTGCTCTGTCTAAATCAATATTTTAGTAGCTTTGCCCTGTGTGTAGAACGAGGAGGAATCTCTGGCTAGAGAAGATTCCAGGAGCAGACATCCCTAATAGCCAAAGGGCGAGATTCCCCTGTCATAATGGAGGTGTTTGTGGTGCAGACTGTCACCTTGGAGATCATTGTCTGGGCTCTCTTGACAAAGAGACAGAAATAGGCCCTTCAAGGGTCACCTCATCTCACTTGGAGATAGGAGAATGACTGGGATTTCAGAAGAATTTCTTTCCCTCCAATGGATATGAAGGGAGATGTAAAGATTAGATCAGATGCAGGTACCTATGATGCAGACTTCCCAGATTAGGTGAGATGAGTCTCTCTGGACTCTGCAAATCCTGCCCACACACTTCCCATTTCTCCTATGTAATATGAAATACATAAACACTAGATATAATATTAAATCTTAGATATTTTATTCCTTCTCTAAAGAGAGTAAAATTCCTTAGTAGATCCCTTACCATGCTGTAACTGAATACAACTGTACTAACCAGGGAAAAGAAGACTGCTGCCATAGACAGCAGATAAACAAAGGCAGTTTAAATTCAAAAAACAACCCCACTTGATTTGTTAGATATTAACAATGCACACAATGAATGTTCGTTGGTATTTACTATTAATAACCACCACCACAGAGTCACACAGGTTATTTTAACAACCTTTTTCTAATTTAGCTGTAAGTGGTCAGTGCCAAGGAGAGGCCATCATAGAGGCAGGGCCAAGAGCTTCAGCTCTTGATGATCTCAGTCCATGAGGTGAAGGTGATCAGTTTTGAGAAATAATTCCCCTTTCCTTACAACCCACAAATTCAATAACTTCTCCTTTTATAAGTGTTTCATTTTCTAGACAGTGCTAAGCCATTCACTTGTTCACTGCAGCGTGCTGGGGGTGTTACTTCCCCAGGCTACTAAAAGTGTCTTGGCCTGTGACTTGTTTCTTGGTTGGTGCTAGCATTTATGTGGGTTTTTCATTTTTTATCTCTTGAAAAGCTGCTGCTCTTCCTGCCCCCACCACCACCTCACAGCAACAGCAGTCCTTTTTCCCAGTTTTTCAGGCTGTGTTTAATCACCAGTGTCTCCTCAGCAATAATCAGTTTATTGCTGGGGGTTCTACTTCAAATTTTCTGAGGCCTTCACTGCTATCCTGTGTTTAAATTGTGTATTTAGCTGAAGACCCCAGCTGAAGTTCACACAAGGTTCTGGTAGGAAGGATTGCAGGCTGGCACAATTCATATAAAGCCTGTGACCTGTTCCTGGCAATGCCATTATTACTTTTACTGCGACACCAGGTACAAAAATGCTTATCCACTGCTTGATAGTTGTGCAGTATGGATGTCCTCATGTTGGAGTTCAAAACAAGGTGGTATTAATTATATCCTGCCTATGGACATCCTACTTCCAGGGGTGCAATTTGGTTTCCAATTTGGCTACAGAATTTTTTGAAAGCCTTATCTTCTCTAGAAAGAGCTATCAGTCTCAAGTGCCTTGTCCAAGAGCACAAGTACTCATTATACTAATGAAGAAACTGTAGCCTTATTTACAATTCAAAGAACTTGAATTCTTCAGGCTGCTCTGTTTGAATCAGTGGCTCATACTCCACTTGCTTTTCAGTGAGACTTCTATGTTTGCTTTAAAAAGGAGCATAAAAAGTTCAGTGGAGATTAAACAAGACTGTTACAGAAAAGAATAAACAGCCTCATCTGGAAAGTCTGCTAAGTCTTCAACGGCATCATTTCATGCTTGTGATTTGGAGTAAAACTCTTTATGACAGTTTGCAGCACTGGGGACTAAGGAAACATGGATAACATTTCACATATTTGAAAACAAGGGATTTTCTTTTAGATTGAGTCTTTAAAAACAGCCAAGATTTTATTACCTAGTATGGTTCAGGGAAAAAAGAGCTCAAAAACCAACATTTAGACCAACATCCAGCTATGTGAGGTCCCATCTTAGAAATGCCTTCCTAAAAATTTTCACAAGGAAAGAAAACAACAGATCTCTTGAAGGAAATAAATTTTGCATAATAAGGATCATAATTATCACTAAATACTACTTAATTTTTTTCTGCATCAGAGGGCTGGTGCTTTATTGATAACAATTCTCTGAGTTATTACCAGGAAAAAGTGAATTAGAATAAAAAGTCTTAAAAAGCAGAAAAGGCCAGCTCTCCTAACAAGTGTGAGAGCATCTCCTCCAGTGCAGCAAGGAAACTCAAAATGCTTTTCCAGTTGTAAGGATATGATTTCATCAGGCCCCACTCAGTCTTCTGGACTTCTTGAGCAGACAGCTGCCAAAATTTGCCAGTTCTAGACAATTCCTCTAACAGCAGCACCACCACTTCATGTAGGATCTGGTGTGGTCACTGCCCAAGCAGGCATATCCTAAGAACATTTTGGAAAGGAATAATGAAAGCATTTGTGGAAAAGGAATAGTGCCTCTTAAAGCCTTGAGTCCACATGAGCCTTTTCTTATCCATATTCACAGTAAGCCGTGATAATCTTTTATTATCAGGGGAATCACAGTAACCTGGTTGAGTGTATTTGAGGAAGAAGCCCAGCTATGTGGCTGCAGCAGAAAATGTCTTGTACTGGCAGAAAAAGGAACTGTATGTAATAATCCACTTTATCCAAACCATGCCAGCAAAGACAAACTTACCCCCAGCTTTTATTGTGGCGTGCTACATTTCATTCCTGGTAAAAACTAGAGGTTGATGGAAGACCTTGCATCATTTGCCCACTGCATGATCAAATTCTTGCTTTATTTCTGTTATTTCCTGCTTGTCCTTGTCACACAAAAGACAAACTTGACAGTGTGTCTCCATTTTGAAGAGGTTGTCCTAAGCTGCCAGACAGAGGAATGGGAACTGCCACATCTCAAAGAGCTGAAAATGTTGGAATGGAACATTCATAGTGCAAAAATCGATGCCTTTTATTCTTTCATTTTTACAGAAAAGCTCTTCTATCTATGATTGTCTCCCACATTTTTTCATGTGCCAAAAGCTCCAATTCTCTTCTAATAATTTTTGACACTTTCTCTGAGACTATTTTCTGGGAATAGGACAATTAGGGCTCTAGAGAAAAAAAAAGAGAAAGAGTCATGTATGCAATTTCAAATTAAAGGAAACAGTTCAGAAGAACTGTACCGATTATGTGAGCAATTGAAAAAGGAACCACTGCAAAATTTCTAGTCTTTTGTGCCAGGGAACTGTGGAATGAGCTGCTTGAAAGTAGGCTTTAGGACTCTGTTTGCTGCAGCATGTACATGGCCTTGGCAATTAGATTTGTGGCTTTTCCCTATCCTACACTAAACTGCAGTTGGCAGTGGCATTATTTTGATTATTACACGTCACTGTGGCCCAAGTAAAAGATTTCATCAGAGTCCAAGCTTCAGTACACCCCGCTGTTAATGAAAGAGTGTCTTTTATGAGATAAGAAACAGGCCCTGAGAAGCTGTGAGAACATTGAAGGGAATGAGAAATTGCTAGATAAATATCTGCCAAAAATGACAGCAAGAAATGAGAACATTTCTGGACAGGTTTCTTATGTGCTGTGCATGGATTTTCAGCAGTGATTGTTGTTTTATCAAAGTATTGGCCCATAGGCTTCACCTAAAATGGTTGTTCTTCTTTGTTGAGTATAAAAGAGACTTTTGGTGTGATGACAGGCTGAGAAAGTTTGGGCTGGAGAAGAGAAGTACACATGGAAACCTTACAGCAGCCATCCTGTGTCAGAAGGGGCCTACAAAGAATCCAGAGAGGGAGCTCCTCATTAGGACCTGACAAGAAATAGTGGGTTCAAACTGGAAGTGGGGAAATTTAGGTTAGATATGTGGAAGAAATTCCCCCCTGTGAGGGTGAGGAGGTCCTGGCACAGGTGCCCAGAGAAGCTGTGGCTATCCCTGGATCCCTGGAAATGTCCAAAGCCAGATCGGACTGGGCTTGGATCAGCCTGGGATAGGGGAAGGTGTCCTTGCCCAAGGCAGGGATTTGAAACTGAATTTTCTTTAAGGTCTCTTCCAAGCCAAACAATTCTGAGATTCTGATTCTTTATCTCCATTCAGGTACCACACAAGAATTGGCTCAGGTCCCTTCAGTGACTGAGTATTTTTAACACCTCCTGGGACTCTGGAGAGAGACCTGTGAAAGAGACCAAGCTACTTTGCTAAATTAGTGGGAAAAGAGCCTGAAATCTGTGTCAGGGGGAAAAAAAAAACAAATAAAAAAAGACTGTAATGATAAGTAAACACTAAAAAGCATAAAACATGGTTTTATGAAAAATGGGTCTTGTGAAATAAGTGCAATAAAATTTTTAATTACTCATTGTCCTGATTTATATAGAAATTTAGAGAATTTTATATATAAAAGTGTGTTAACAAAAACCCAGTCAATTTCTGTGCCTTAGTTTTCCACAACAGGGATGATATATAATAAAGCTGCAATCAAAGAATCATTGAATACCCTGAGCTGGATGGCACCCACAAAGGTTATTGAAAGATTCTGGCTACAAAACACAAGTGATAGGACATGACCAGTGTGAAATTTTTGGGATCTTCTGTACATCCTCAGGGGATTTCTTCTTCACCAAACACTGCTAAATGAATAATGAAGATACGAAATCCTACAAGGAAAAAGATGCAGATGGCACATACTGTCAGAAATGAGACACTCAGGTCAGCCACATGGACTAAGCTCAAACTGGTTTGGAAGGTGCAGAGCAACTGAGACACAACTATTTTATACCATCCAGAGGCATTATCTTATATGACCAAGAATGTAGGTCATGTGTCTGACTGGAGGATTCATGTCCATAACAGCCACAGTTTGAAAAGGACTTTGGAGCAGTCAGTGAATGAATCCATGGGAGCTTATGCTGAGCATGTCAGCTGGGATTGCCCTGGATGTGTGAGTGTTGCTAGGGAAGGGCTGGGACACTGGATAGTGGAGTTTGGGGATGTTTGAATCACTTTGTGTCAGACATTGGCCACTCAAATTTACCATTGGCTAAAAATCCGTGAGCCATCTGTTGCCAGGAAGGAGGGACATGGCATTGCAAAGCATTGGAATGAGTTTTCTGGAACAGAACTTGGGGTAGGTGGGTGGGTAGGAAAGCAAAAGAGAAGCTGATGGGCTTGGACAGGAAGTGTTTGGACAGCTTTTTAATTTTAAATGTGTGTCTAGACAGGGGCAGAAATCCAGTCTTGCTGAGTATGCCCAGTTCAGCCCTTTAGGGGAACTGGAGCAGGGGAGAAGGAAGTACACAGAAAATACAGGAAGATGGAGTTTCCTCCGTGCATTTAAAAAAGGACTGGTGGTTGAGCTAACTTCCCAGGGCAGAGGAAATGACCTCACCCAGCTGCACAGGCAGGAAGAAACTTGGGATCTTTCAGGATGGGATGAACCAAATCATTATTTGCCCTGTGGATGGGTAAGCATCAGGTCATCCATCCCATTTGCCACCATAATGCTGTCACTGATTAGCTGCATGTATGGATTTTCAGCCAGCCCTCTGCCTTTGCACAGAGCAGGTATCAGCAGCCCCAAGCCCACTGGCACCTAGAGCCAGCAATTAAAACACATATTGGTGCAGTGTACACATGTCCTTACACACTGAGGTCAGGGAGCATGGACAAATGCCCCTGGGGTTTAAGAGTTTTTAGAATTTCAACCTCTCTGCAGGGGAAGAACAAGACTTTGAATAACACAAATTACCCTGAGGGGGGTGCAGCCCTCCTGTAAGTGCTCATTGCACGGTGTAACCTGGGGCTGCACACACACCTGCAGTTTGCCTGTGACCTATTTATTTATTATCTGACACAGCTGCACAGTGCTGGCAGCCACGGTGGCAGCAGTGCTTCACCACAGGGCTCACATGCTGCAGGGGCTTTGCTCTGGAAGTTAATCAATGCAGAACTAACTGCACCATCAATACTGATCAGGCTCTGAAGGATTTGGCATTCTAGCACTGCAATATCCTGCTACTTCCAGGCTGCTTTGCAGGAGCCTCTGTGCATATTAATGATTGAACCTACATGGCCTGACAGGTTTGCAGAGGAGCCCAGCAGGGCACAATAAGGGCCTAAGCTAAGGTGCTTCATAGGAATTTTAATTTTTTTCTTAGAGACTAAAATAAAGTGTCAATATAACTCACAGGTCAGCAGTTCCTGCCACAAAGCCCAACAGCATATTTGACAGCTTTAAAGATGATATGGGCTGTGCATTTGTGAAAGCCTGCTTGACCCAGGGGGCCATTAGAGAGCTTTGTAAGCACACCAGCCACTCCCTATGACTGAAAGTGCATTTAGTGACCTGGACTGACCTGTCACACTCTGAATCTCTGGTACCTTCTAATGTTGTGAAAGAATCCAGTCTTTTATCACTAGACAAAAGACATAAGCCTTTTATCACTTTCTAACTAATAAATATCTCTTTGCCCATGCTGCTGGTCTCAAGGTGGCCAGCTGAGACCTCCTCTAGTTCATATGGAGGGAGCCTGAGGATAAAATAAAACTGGTTTCACCTTTTTGTGTCATTTGTTCCTTGAGAACAGAAGGAGGTACTTGTGCCTGCCCCTTTCAGTGCAGCCACCCTCCAGGGTATGATGCAGCTCATCTTCAGGATTGTTATTTATATTGTGACTGCACTAAAGTAGATTAACAGGAGATGGTTACACGTGGCTTTGGAAAGATTAAGGTAGCTTTTGTGATGCTTGGTGGCTGCTTATATTTGTACAAAGAACTTTCTGAGTCTACAAGTAGCTGGACTAACCCAATTTACACACCCTTGGGGTTTGGCAGATCCTCTTTATTGTGTAAACACTCATCAGGAGCTTTGTGGATCATTTCCTCAAATGTGTGTACCTAAGTGTTGCATAATCCCCTTTAAAGCATGTAAGAAGACAAGCAGATTTTAGGCTAGATTTTTCATTATTTTAGGCTTGTCTCTTATCTAGCATACACCCCAGGAAACTTGTATACTGAACGTGAAAGGTGAGAGCAAGTTCAGCAAAGTTAAGCCCCTTATCCTGTCACCATGTGGCCCTGGTGCTGGATGAAACTGCTCACAGCTGGGGTTCAGAGCATCCAAAAAGAGCCAGGTTAAAAAAGCTGCTCTAGACAGGTCCTGAGCCTCTTGTGCCAGCCCACAGAACAAGGTCCGGGGTCCTCACTGAGCCTAAGGCTGTTTGCACCACAGGTGGTGATGAGGAAGTTGGACATCAGCCAGCAAAGGCTTTAAGAGTGTAGATAATTTGGGGGTGGAAGTGGGAATGTATGGAAGGCCTTAAATCCTAGCATCCAGAGTTGATTTGATTTGTAATTGCTCAGCCCACACCTGAGAGACTTCAGGCAGGATTCTTTAAACACCTACAGAAGGAAGTTCTTCAAGGTGGAGAGTGATTCATGCCTCCCTCAATGGGGGCTAAGTTAGGATATTTTCAGTCTAGCTTCCCACATTGCTTCCCACTGAGGCTGCACTAAGTAGAATTTGAGCCTCAGAAAAGCTGAGGGATTTATCTAACAGGAAAACAATTGCAGGATTAAAAGTCTAGGATGGCTGTGATTGATGTGTTTTAACAATTACTATATCTTGTCAGCCTTGTTGTGCAGCACCATTCTTGCAACTAATGGGCAAGGACATTCTAATTCTCCTCAGTGCGGGTCAAATGGTGCAAAATAACTCAAAGTGTCCATAAAATATTGCCAAAGGAGCTGGAATGGGGCTGCCAGGACCAGCTCTAATGTTACCCCATCTCAGTGCTGCAGCCTGAAATCTCATGTAGTGCCCCAGCACTGATGCACCACCCACTGCTGAGCTCCCAGGGGGCCCTGCAGGGTCTCACATTTGGTAGGAGGCTCGGGTATGACTCCTCTTGGGATGGTTTAAGAGATGCTCTGTAATATCCCTCATCTGCCTCATGGTTGTCACAAGGACAGAGGCTGAGACTCTGAAAACCCCAGCTGAGCTTTCAGCCTGGTGGGAGCGGGTGCTGACCCAGGGACAGCCTGTGCTGTACCCCTGCACAGATCTCACAGTGGTGCCAGGCTGGCACAGAGCAGTGTGCCATGAACAGGGAATGAACCAAACATGGATCTCACAGCCCTGCCAGGCTGGCACAGAGCAGTGTGCCATGAACAGGGAATGAACCAAACATGGATCTCACAGTGGTGCCAGGCTGGCACAGAGCAGTG
>VWYI01032659.1:32511-86464 GCA_013399455.1 Anthoscopus minutus | reverse complement strand
CTGTGGATGTACAAACATGGATCTCACAGTGGTGCCAGGCTGACACATGGCAGCAGTGCCAGGCTGACACACTCACAGTGGTGCCAGGCTGACACATGGCAGTGTGCTGTGTCCTGTGGATGTACAAACATGGAGCAATGGGTCTCATCCCGTTGCCGCCCCCTCCTCTTAGCTTGATGCCACTCACTCTGGAGAAAGACCATAAAAACTTAACTTTCCAAAGCCACTTTGGTGCAGCCCCACAGAAGGAAGACGGATCTGGTGGCTGGACCACGAGGGGTTTGTCTCCCCATTGGTAGCTATACCCTCCTCTCTTTCTCTCTTTCTCCCTCTCCTCTATATAATTTTCTTTACATCTCTCTCTCCCTTTTTCTATGGCATAATTATTGTTAGCACTCAATAAAAGTGCACTGCTAAAATTAAACTGAAAGTCTCACTTCCTGTGTGTCTTTTTGCACCCTGAGATTGGGAAAAAGAACCATCACGATGCCCGCTTGTGCCATTAAATTGGCGTCACAGGCAGGATTTCTGCTAGACAGGAGGGGTGCAGGTTCTGTGCAGTCTGTGACAGGGGAAGGATTTTCACTCCAGCCACACCTAGCCCACCACATCCAGTGAGCAGCATCTAGAAAGCAAAGGGGGTGGCTCTGACATTGGTGACATGGTCACTCTTCACCCGGCACTGTCTCGCTGTGGTGCACGACACAGAAAGAGTTAATACAAAAGGAGTCTTGGCTTTGCTTGAGGCAGTGAGCCTCTGAGGCAGAAGAAGCCTTTTTTTGAGCCTTTCAGCCCTTTTTATAAAGTGTTCCCATGCAGGTTTAACATGATTAGCCAAAGTTGAGGAGTGGGAGTGACACAGACTTAGGGCTGCTCTGTTTGGTGTGAAGGCCAGTTCAATATTTCTGACCCTCTGACAAGGTTTTAATATCTAGTTTTCAAGCCTAGCATGTCTGGTTTGTAATATGCTTCAGACATCAGGTCCTAAATGTGGATGAGTCACTTGCTCTCTTTTTGCAGACAACAGTGACACAGCTCTGGGCACAACTGGCAGGCAAACACTTTTAATATTTTCAAGCTGTGTGGTGTTCTGAGAGATGTTTACTTCACCACATCTCTGTCATCTTTTGATGTTAATACCTGTGTCAGAGTGATTTCATGGAGGCTGTCCTGGGAAATGAAAGGGAATCCATGGTGCAGTGTAAGATATGCTCCTCTCACCGTGCGCCAGAGATAATTCCCTGGTACTTCATGCTGAAGGATTTCATTCATTAGTTCTCTGAGCCAGCCTAAGGCATCTGAACTACAAATATTCTAGAAGTAGGTGCCTAATGTCATTGTAGTAGAATCACTTTGAAAAAATCAGATTTTCATGATACCTAAGCAGTATTATCACTGACAGTGGGTGTGGAAGTATTCTGTACAAAAACATAACCATGTCCCAGATTTTTATCATGGAGAATCATAGAATGGTTTGGGTTGGAAGGGACCTTAAATATGATCTAATTCCACCCCTCTGTTATGGGCAGGGAAACATTCCACTAGACCAGGTCACTCCACATCCTATCCAGCCTGTGCCAGGGCCTCCCCATCTCCACAGGGAAAGACTTTTTTTAACATATCATCTAAACTGACAAATCTCTTGGTTTGAAGCCGTTCCCCTTGTCCTGTCACTCCAGGCCCTTGTTAATTGTCTCTCTTCATCTCAGCTCCTCCAGGCCCTGCAAGGCCACACTGAGCTCAGCCCAAAGCTTCTCCTCTGCAGGGGAACAATGGCAGCTGTGCCAGCCTTTCCTGCCAGCAGAGCTGCTCCATCCCTCTGCTCATCCTGGAGCCTCCTCTGGCCTGGCTCCAGCAGCTCCAGCTCCTGCCTGTGCTGGGCCCAGGCCTGGGGCAGCTCTGCAGGTGGGGGCTCACCTGGGCACTGGGGCAGAATCCCCTCCCTTGCTGGCCCCACTCTGGGGTGAGCCCAGGGTAGGCTTGTGTTTCTCTGAAAATGCATGGATACACAGAGTCCTCATCCTGCAAATGCAGAGTGGTGACCCTGGATCCTCCAGGGATCCCTCCAGGGATCCACAGAGAGGAGAATGAGCCCAGGAGAGTCGAGGGTACAGCACCCCCATACCCAGAGCTAATGGCAAATCAATGCCTGTGCTATCAATATCGATTCCATAGCGTGCTGGTATAAGCTGCACAAGGTCAGTTCAATGTGCTAAAGCATTTATTCTGTTAGAGCTGTGCTGTGCATTCTCTGTCTGTTCAGTTTTTGGCACAGCCAAGCCAGCCACTCAGGCACATGTGAGCCTAATTATGATTCCAGCCACCCCATGAAGCCCTTCACATCCATGATTTATTATTGCTGTGCTTGGAGCCCTCAGCTCTACTTTCCAGAGTGTCTATTTGCTTCATGCAGATTCAGCTATGGATGATATCAAAACATTGCTCAGCTCTTCACTCTTCTCCTTCAGAGACTTGTAAAGGAAGAAACCAAAGGACTTCAGGGTATACTTACTTACCAAAGCCAACCTTTTGATTAAAGTGATATTTCTGCATATCTTCAGGAGCCTTAACAGAACACAGGACTCCTGGCACTGTCTTAAAAAGGTGTCTGTGTTGAGGAACAGTCAGTAGTTTCTAAGCAATCAAATAACAGCAAAGGCAAGAAACCTGCTCATTCTTTAGGACTCAAATGAGGGAAACAGCTCAGCTCCTTCCTTAATGTTTGTCTTACATAAGATCCACAAAACTGCTGCTAGGGGGTAATTGGATTTAGATGGAAAATTGTACCTGGTTTCGTTTACCCAGCTGTTGACACAAGCAGGTCTTAAATGAGTGAAGTAGAAGCAGAAATGAAAGAAGATTCTAAAAGGTATCAAAACTACCTGCAATTAATTCCATGACTGATCTTCATATATGAAATTTGGGAAATGCATTTTGGGTTCTATGTTCTTCCCCTGATGTGAGATAATTGGAAAACTTTTAATCAGATCCCCTGGTATGATGTGCAATGACTCATGTACTGAGCAGAAAGAAACTGCACAAGACTAAGTCTTAGAAGCCTAATGTAAAATGAGATATTTTTAATGACAGGATGTAATTAATATACAACATAGCTCAGGTTTATTGTTATAAAAGCCCAATAGTTTTCATCACTGATCTTGTATGCATAGAAACCAGACTTCCAAAGACAATATGGTCACAGAAAGTAGATATGGATCCTGAAAGACATAAATCATTTGAGAGGTAAAAGGCCCCAAAGCTGTAATTTCCTTGTTAGCAAACTCTGCAGTGTATTTTGTCATGCTCATTTCATTGTCAGCAGGAGGATTAAAGATTTTTTTTGTCTTAATTTGTACTGTTATTGACCACCTCTGGTTCTCAATTTCCATTGTTGTGTGGTGTTAAAACAGTAAACCTTTAACTGGTGGAATGTGCAGATTCTGCCCCCCACCTACCCCCGGCTCTCCAAACACACTTCTTGCCAAGGGTTCCTCCTCCTCCTGGACACCCAAAATCAAGGATGTCCATGGTATAATTTGTTTATTAGTTATGAAACAGCCAAATTTCACCGTAGACATCTCAGCATTCCAGTTGTCCTAGAGATTCCAAGTATGGAAAAAATCTTCATAAAATCTGGTGAGGTGCCCGATTCAGTCTTCTGAAAACACAGTGAAAGTGTGGAATGTAAATCCTCCTAGTGCAACCCAGCAAACAATTCCAGCAAGAGCTCCTCCTCTCCTCTGAGAGTTTTTGCTCTGTTCCATCAGCTCTCCATACTGGAATGATTGTCATCATTGATAATCATGCTGGAATGATTATCTTCTGATTATGTTTTGTCTCCCAAGGCACGCAAGCATAAAGTCCCCCTGCACTAAGCACCTGCAACAAAGGCAGCATTGGTAAATGTAATTTTGTGTTAAAACCAGCAAATTGGAGACATACTGCAGCCCTTGGTTCATTCTAATAGATGCAAGCCTTGGAAAATCAGCTCTGTATGGCCACGGATGAAAAATGAATGACTCAGAGTCGCTTGCATAGGGGAAAACGCAAGCACTCAAAAGAAAAACCAATATTCAATTAAAATCTAAAAATAATCAAGTGGAGAAGATTCCTGTAAAAATTAAATCTTTGTCCTGAATTTTTGCCAGAGGCATTGAGAGAGCTATTTTATGATGAATACAAAACAACAGTATTCTTCTGTGTGTTTAAGCTACCACGGTAACTACAGCTGATGAACGTTTTGGGAGCTGTTGGATTAGTCACCAAATGAAAAAAGCCCCATCTAAATGTACTTGTATAGCACATTTGCATAAAAGAACAGTTCCGTCCCCAAACCTGGCATTTTTTTCCTCTTGTCTAGCCTTTAAAAGTGAATCAAGGATTCTCTTTCTCAAGTAGCACCTTTTTATTGCCAGTAAAACAAGACTGGTAACAAAAAAACCTCTAAATAGACCACATGAGGCCATTGGTGGTTCATGCTTTGAGATACGAATTCTTTTATTAGAGCTTTGCTGTGATGTTTTAAGATTTGTTGCAGGTTCTTAAAAATGAATAGGAATTGTTCTATTCTGAACTGTCAGCAGTTTGGAAACTTAAAACATCCAGGACATGTCTCAAGAAATCCAGTTGTTCTCTTTGATCCTAGATTAAAGAGCCTTTAGAAATTTCAGAGCTATGTAGTTTCTTACACAGTTCCAATTAACACGACACTTGAGCTTTATTCTGTGAATGTACAATAATGTAGAAAACTCCTTGGAATTCCCTCATCAGCTATATTCTATTTAAAAATACATGTATTGGTTTTATATCAACATCCTCAACCACATTCAATACTCCATTTATATCCTTAGGTTTAGTAATTCACAGAACTTCAGCTTCACAGATTCTTACCAATAAATCCCAAAATGCATGCATGGCTTGGTTTAAGAAAGATATTTTACTTGTGTTTCATACACAAAAAAACTGATAATCAACAGTGGCTTAAAAAATTAACACTACTCCACTATTTCACAAGTGTACAAAAAAGAAATAATGAATTTACATTCAACGGTAAAGCTTAAAGTCCACTCTAATAATAGTTGCATTGACATTCACATACACAAGCACAGAATAAATATTTCAGGATTCTTATAAGAGCATACAGCATACATACAGTACTTGAATTTTACATAAGGAGTGTTAGTAGGGTCAGAAATTCATAATCTCATAGAAAAGTCAAACTAAAATCAGAAAAGGTCGTGTGGGAGGTAACACCAAGGTACTGCACAGAGCTAGCAGGTTAGGAAATCCATTTGTGTGAGGAGTTTGCTTCTGCTTCTTCATATTAGGACAGTTTGTTTGCAAAAGTGTATTCAAAGTGCAGAAAAATGCAAAAAAAAAGAGAAGATATTCTTGTATTTATTAATACATGCAAGAGGCAGCCCCCAAGTCACCCGACAGAATAAAGCTGTTATTGGCAAGTGGCTGATATAATACAGATGTTTCAGGCAATTTTTCTAAAGCACTTTAATAGCAGCAATTGTAATTTATAATGGCTCTAGATTGACTTCTGTTTGGGTTAAAGGGCATCATATTTCTTTAACATTTACAGCTATATTTCTTTATAAATAAATATCTCAAATAACAAATAGCATAGTTAATGTTACTTTTTTTCTCTCTTTTGCATAAGTGTCGTGGAAAAACTCTGACCTTTTCAGAGACATAATGTGCAAAATAATGTGGAAACAGGGACACACAGCATCACAGTCACATTCCTGGGATGTCAGCCCAGCCCTTCTTACTCTCTGAGGGCTAGCCTTACCAGGGTAATGCAGGACTTTAAGGGACAATTTTTCCAGTGGCTTGCTTGGTAAAGAGATAATTTATGGTGTCTTAAAGAGCTGTAAATGTGAGGTTTCACTTGAAGCAGTGTGTACAATACGTCATGTATAGGAGTCAGTATTTCCACACAGAGACTTCTCAGGGTTTGAAAAGTCTGCTCATTTACTTTCAGACATTTTCTCCCCAGCCTGAACATCTTTGAACATTTGTGTTCATTGGGTGTTTCCCCTGCTGCATATTTACCAGCTCTTCTTGCATTTTATAATCTGGTCTCATGTCACCTAGCTGACATCTGCACACAAGTATTTCCAATCAGATAAAGGGTGCACAACATTAAAACTTTTAAACCTGCCCTGTAAGTGTCATCAAGACAGGAGCACAGGAACCACAGTGCAGAGTCCAACCTCTCACTGGCTGTACTGTGAAGATTCTCCTTTTCGGCGTAGGAGAAAGGAAACTTGTGTCTGCTTTTTAGATTCTGAAAACAAGCCAGAGTGGAGAAAAAGAGTTAACACCAGACTTAATAAAGCTTTTAAGACAAAACCTGTTAAGCAATTTAGACAGACACTGAATTTCCTGCTGATTTTCTCAAGTCTGTACATACAGGAAATTTGTTAACAGTAGGAAGAAGTTGGGATTTGCTACATAGGAGAAATCTGCCATTATTACAAAAACTGGCTAAGAAGGTTTTTTCAGCATAACTCCCTCACTGGTCACTGTTCTCAGTGGTGCTGTTGCCCTTTTCTTTTTTCTCCTGAGTCTTGTTTCCCTTCTTCTTTTTCTTCTTTTTCTTGGTCTCTTCTTTCTTGCCAAAGGTTATGAAGTCACTTTTGTCAATTTGGCTGTTTGGTGGCTCCTGCCGGATGGAGATGATTGCAGGAGATCCTGGGATAATGAATTTGTCTGGCAACTCACCAGGACCACCTTGTTTGGAATTGCCCGGTCCAAATTTAAAGGTCCAGCTGTTGCTGTTCACACCAGCTCCCACTGGGGGGGACACCTCTCCCGCCTCAGGTTCTGAAAAAGTCAAAACAGGAAGAAAAGCTTAAAGCATCTTTAAACACAGGCACTCAGTGAGCAGCAGCTTTCTGTTTGCAAGCTCTGGTTTCAGCCTACGGTGACTCTTGTTTGCCTGGCTGCTGATCTGGGGGGCTGCTCATCCACTGGTTCTTGCCCAGTCTGCTCAGTGTTTGACCCACTCCACGTGTTGTTTGGTGCAACATCATTTTTACTCTTTTGGATTTGAAGTGTTTGGAGTAAGAGATCACTGTGATGCAGCCCAGTGTAGTGTTTTATGGCAGGAAACACAAGCACGTGCATTGTGTGGCAGAAGGGTGAGTTTGAGGGTGTTGTGCCTTTTGGGACAGGGTTGGAAGAGTGGCCAGGGCAGGGGGTGTCAGCCTTGGCATTATGCACATCCAGGTGGGTATTTTTGCAAACCATCCTTTGATGGATGTGTCCAGGAATCCTCATGCAGGAAAGGAAATGGAGAGTGTCAAGAGGGTGGAATGGAGCCGGGCTCTGCTCGGTGGTGCCAAGCAACAGGACAAGAGGTGACAGGAATGGATGCCCAGGAAGTTCCACTTTGAACATGAGGAAGAACTTTCCTGTGCAGTGACCAAGCACTGAACAGATTGCCCAGAGAGGCTGTGGGGCTCCTCTCACAGGAGATATTCCAGAACCATCTGGATGCAATCCTGTGCTCTGCTTGAACAGGGAGGATGGACCGGAGGAGCTGCTGTGGTCCCTTCCAAGCTCAGCCATTGTGTGATTCTGAGCTGGTGCATCCCAGAGAGGAACCTGGGGCCAACCAGAATGTGTGTTTGTATGTAGGTATGGATGCAATGTGGCTGAGCAGCAGACACAGCCCCACAGCAAAATCAGGAGTGAACTGAATTTCCTGGGCTGAGACACTGGAGGACTGCTTCCATTAGGGTGCACAATCTGGTCTCAGAAATATTCATGGTCTTCACAGAATCATAGAATATCCTGACAACTCTCTCTAGATCACAGTATTTTATACAGGCAAGTATAAAGTGAAGGTCTATCCCCAGTTTTAGGCTTGCAGTACAAAGTAAATTTTAATGTTGTTTCCGTTATTTTGATTAGATTGAGTTAATCTGATTGTGAAATGTTTGTGTACGTTGCTCTGACAAGGATAAATTCCTAGCATAATAAAATGCAACAGAATTAGCGTTTCCTATGAGAGGAAGCCTTAAAACCTGGTTGTTTTCTTTCCTTTTATACTTTGAACATTCACTGTAATTTGCATAACTCTCAATTTTGAATAGGAGCAGCATACCTATTTTAATGTATCATGTTAAGTGTTTTAACAACTGTGATCAGGGGGAAGCTCAGTGTTTATGCTCTGGTGCTAAGGGCCTCAAATCAGAGGAAAACTTTCTTATCTACACCCTAAAAGTGCAGTAACAAAACATGGGACTCTCACCCTTGTAATACTCCTGGCCACACACAAACCTCACAATTCCAATACTACTTGATTAAATCTCAGCATCAGGTATCAGAGCCATCCAGCTGAAGAGGTAAAGATATTTGGGATAAAGAAGGAGTTGGGAACTGTGTTGGAAAACCATTTCAGAGGGATTCCCTGTCCCTTGGAAGAGATGAGGACACTGAATGGGGGAGAAGAAACTGAGATGTCCTAGGTTTGCTGCTGGTTGAAGATGGCAGGAGGAGAAAACAAAGCAGACAGCCTAGAGGGAGATCTCCAGTGTTTTGCCAGAAAACATCTGGTACTGGCTGCTCCCTACTCCTGCAGCTGTAATGAAGAATGCTGTATTGACTTCAGCAGCTCCTGTATTTCCTATTCTTTAATGGTTTTTCATCTTCTGTTATGTTGTTTGTACAATTTTCAGTTTTATGAAATAAATGGTGTGTGGTGCATGCAGACATAAGGCTCTTAGAAGCTCAAAATACATATTTTTGCTGCTTGACAACCTTTCTGCTGCCTGGCAGCAAAACTAACAAGGCTGGGAACCAGGATTCCTTTTTTAAGCTTTTCTGCAGCTTAAAAACTGATGCAGCAGGTCCATGTTACAAAGCCCGAGAAAAGTGTACACAAAACACCTCAGAACCATCTCTGAACCCATCTGTGGAAGGGGTTTGGGACATGAAATCTTTGGCATCTCTGAACCTCCATGGCACATGGACATGAGTGCTTTTACAATGTGATATTTAATCAAGAACTAGAAGACATTTTACACTTCTTTTTCCCCTAAGATTGTATTTAATGATGAAGAAGCTTTGACTTTATGATCTTTTCAGGAGCTGCTGATGTTGTTTTAGTGACCTTTAAACTCTCGAGTCTCAAATAGCTTTTCTGAAGTTATTATTAATTTTAAAAGTTCCTCTATTTTATCTGTTGCAGCTTTTCTGTAAATTTCTTATGGTCTAAACTATCAGCTTCAGACTTTTTACATGTTTCCTGTAAGCAACAACAATGTCCTAGACAGTCCTTTCATAATAAATGCATTAATATGAACCAGCTTTCATTTCTGCTTAATAAATTGTTTTGTTCAGGTACCTTTTATATCACTTTTGTTTCTCTGAGATGATAAATTACAAAGGTGGAAAATGTGTGTCTTGGCCTTTTTCCAAATTATTAATCAATCATCTTTCTACTGCAATACAAAAATGTGAGTTTTCATATTGCACATAATAAATTAAGCCCTATTTGACAAATAAATCCTCTCTTTTTCCCCAACAAGCCCACACAATATGCATTCCAAACATTGGCCCAGACTCAATGCTCTTTTTCTATTCCTGGCAGGAAAAAGACAGCTGAAGGTGACCTCAAATCATGTTTGACCCACCCTTGCCCTGGCTGGGGAGAACCCTGTAGTAGAGAATAGCAGAAAAATTACTTTGAAGAGTCCAGGGTGAGAACACAGTGGCTGCAGAGCCACCACAGCACAGCTGGACCTGCAGTGTGTGGCTGTGCCATTCTGATGTGAGCACAGAAACATAAAATGATAGAATGGCCTGTGTTGGAAGGAACCCCAAATATCATCCAGTTCCCTGCTAGGGGCAGGGACAGCTTCCACTAGGCCAGGTGGCTCCAAGTCCCATCCAACCTGGCTTCAAATACTGCCAGGGATGGGGCAGCCACAGCTCATCTGGACAGCCTGTGCCAGGGCCTCACCTTATATTCTTCCTAATATTTAATCTAAACCTACTCTCTGTGGTTTTGAAACCATTCCTTTGTCCTGTCTCTCCAGGCCCTTCTAAATAATCTCTCTCCATTGTTGCTTTGAAATTATAGCCTTCTGATGAGTGTTTGCATAGTTTTAGTCCACGTTCCCACAAGTGTTCTGTAAACATGAGCTATTTATCACATTCCTTCTAAGAAATGTCTTTTGATGGACTTTTGGTTTGACCAGTGTGGCTCTCCAATCCCTGGTCACTGTGCAGAACTTATATATATTGAAGTCAGAGAAGAAACACCCTGTATAGCCTTCTGATGAGTGTTTGCATAGTTTTAGTCCACGTTCCCACAAGTGTTCTGTAAACATGAGCTATTTATCACATTCCTTCTAAGAAATGTCTTTTGATGGACTTTTGGTTTGACCAGTGTGGCTCTCCAATCCCTGGTCACTGTGCAGAACTTATATATATTGAAGTCAGAGAAGAAACACCCTGCTTTCCTGTTCTAACAAAAAAAAAAAAAAAAAACCACCGAAGCAAAACAAAAAAAAAACAAAGCAAAACAAAAAAACCCCAAAAATACACTGAACATTTTTACTTTCTTGGTTTCTTTTTGTAATGGAGAAAGGGGGAGATATTGCCCTGAAATTATAACCTTCTGATTGTTTAGAATATTGTTCATTTTTCTTTGTTCATTTTTCATATTTTGTTTTCCTTTTGTAATGGAGAAAGGGTGAGATTCCACTCTGAAACTATAGCCTTCTGATGAGTGTTTGCATAGTTTTAGTCCACGTTCCCACAAGTGTTCTGTAAACATGAGTTATTCATCACATTCCTTCTAAGAAATGTCTTTTGATGGACTTGTGGTTTGACCAGTGTGGCTCTCCAATCCCTGGTCACTGTGCAGAACTTATATATATTGAAGTCAGAGAAGAAACACCCTGCTTTCCTGTTCTAACACTGCATGGTGTTGGTGTGATTATTCCATATCCTCTAGCAACACTCCATCTTTCCTGTGCACTCCCTTCAGGCACTGCAAGAGGCACTTAGGTCACCCTGAAGTTTCTCTTCTCCAGGCTGAGCAATCCCAACTCTCTCAGTCCTTCCTGGAGAGCTGCTCCAGTCCTCTGATCAATTTATTAGGATGAACACAGGACATGGGACAATTACAGTGACTTCATTTTATCCACTTAACCACACAAATACAGTAAATGTGAAGAATCCATGGCATCCCTGAGGTAAAGAATCTCCTGCATGAAACCTCTAGCCAGACTAATGGAGTGCATGTGCACATCTGCACTACTGAAATCTAATTCAGAGCAGGAAACCAACCCTTAAATCTGGTTCTGATCTGGCAAATCAGCTCAGCAGATGAAGTCAGTCTCATTTGTCACAGAAACACCTGACTTCATGCACCCAAACACAACAAACCCATCACACCTACCCTGGAATCAGGATTCTCTCAGACTATGGGGGTTTGCTTGCACTGATATCTGGTTTTGTCCCAGCCCCTGAATATGTTTGTTGACCATAAAAACAAAACATTTTAATACTCCTTAATACCCACTAAGCCAAAGGACACTAATTATCCTTCCTGCTGTGGGGAGAGCTTGCACACAAAAAGACAGAGTATCTAATGAGTTCATAGTCATCATTTCCACAAGTGGGGCTTCTCCAGTCCTCAGGAGATTTCTCTTCTGTGTGATTTACCTGAAAACGTGTGTGTTTATCTGTATTGGCAGGCTGGAAGGTCACAGTTCAGCTATGTTTAGGCATTTCAAGGATAAATGTCATTTACTATCTGGTTTCCAAGGCTTCCTTAAACATCTCTTCTGTTTCTTATCAGCAGGGATTCAACAACAAAAGCTTTTTACTTATGTGCCATTTGACATTTAATGGGATTAGTTGTACTTCTCTTGCATATTTTCTGCATCTTTAATTGCATGTTTCAAATTTGTTTATTAAACTTAGAGGAAAATCTAAACAAAACAACCCCCTGGTTATATTTATAACACTTAATTTAAAACATTACTCCTTTTCTTCCTACAGCTAGAGAGAGGGGAGTTTCCCAGAGTTCATACATAAAAGCCTGTCTGGGGATTTTCCTGGGGTAATTTATGGGATTACTTAGGATCTTTTCTTTTATTCTCAAGGAATACTTCAGACTCCATGTTCAATGACCAAATAATTAAATTTTTAAATGCTTGCATGCAGCAGAACCCAAAATCTGGGCTGCACCTGCAGGTCCTGATGCTTCTTTGCCTGTGTGTCTGCAAGCTAAAACGGGAGATGAACTTTTCACCCCACTCCTTTCCTACTCTTACTGAAACACAAATGTCTCAGTAGACTTTAAATGGAACCCAGAGCAGCAGAGACTCTGCAGTTGAGTAGGTCACATATTTAGTTGGCATGAAAGGACTTCTAGGCTGCCTTTCAAAATACTTCTTTTTCCATCCCGTGACTGCTGTCTGAAGTGCACAGGCAGACTTACACAGAAAAAACCTCCCTATCCTCAGATCACCCATCTGAAAGTGGAGGGAACAGGGATGGTGCAGAGCTAATGGTTTTTTTCTCTTCCAGAGGCATTTAATGGTTATGCTTGTAGCCCTCCATCTCTCACAGGACTTGAAAAACACAAAACTCCCGGTCAATAGGCAGTGCTTCAACAAGCCCTAATTTCTCTGAAACACCTGATTTCCTACACAGTGTCAGATATCGAGGGTCATGTCTGCCTGGAGAGGCTGTGGCTGCCCCTGGATCCCTGGCAGTGCCCAAGGCCAGGCTGGACAGGGCTTGGAGCAGCCTGGGATGGTGGGAGCTGTCCCTGCCATGGCAGGGGGTTGGAACTGGAGGAGATTTAAGGTCCCTTCCAACCCATTTCAGGATTCTGTGTGGATGTCACAGTCTCTAAGATTCCAGCAAGGCTGCAGGTGAGCTGTGTCCCCTCACTGATCCTCTCCTGCATGCTCCAGGCAGTTTTGCTCTCAGCACACAGGTTTTCCAGAGGTACCCATGCTCTGTGCAGGAAGCTCAGACACCTGCAAGGAACAGGTCCTTAAAATTTAACCTGCAGTAAGTGTAGGTACCTACATTTCTTTTTCTCAGAGAATTAGACACCCCTTTCCTGAATCTAGCCACCAGAAATGTGGTGGCTATCTACCCATCCAATCTACCATGTCTAATTTAATTCATGCTATGGCCTATAAACTGACAGGCACCCTCAGAAGGCAGTTCAAGCCACCTGGTTTAAATTCTTGGTTTAGGAGGTATTGAATTGGAGACCTTTGCACTCTCTTGGGAGACTTTTTTGCTTTCTACAGCTCACTGATAGGAGATTGTAGCCAGGTGGGGATCAGCCTCTTCTCTCTGGCAACCAGTGGCAGGACAAGAGATCATGGCCTCAAGCTGCACCAGGGGAGATTCAGGTTGGACATCAGGAAGAATTTATCCACAGAAAGGGTTGCCAAGCACTGGGAGGAGCTGCTCAGAGAGATGGTGGAGTCACCATTCCTGGTGGTGTTCAAGAACTGACTGGACATGGCACTCAGTGCCCTGGTTGACAAGGTGATGATCAGTCAGAGGCTGAACTTGATGATCTCAGAGGTGCTATCCAACCTAAATGATTCTGTTGAAAAAAATAATAATCCAAATTTTCTTTGTTCCTCTCCACTCTCTGCTGCTGCCAGCTAACTTTTGAGTAGCTAATGAAAAAGGAGCTGAATTCTACCCTCAGGAGCCAGGTAAGCAGCACCATGGCTCAGCAGGTGGTGTGCTAATGACCATGCCAGAGTATTTTGGAAAAAAGAAGAAGTTTGAAACTAATCTCTTTAGTGGTGGCAGGCACAAAAAATTTTGTGCAACTGTTTGCAATTTCCTCAGCCCTAATCCTTGCATGGGGTTTTCACTTAGGTAGGCATTGGCATCTTCTATCCAAAAATGCCTGAGATAGCACAGCCATGTTTTAAGGTTGCCCCATTTCCACCCCTTAAAAAGCCACATTTAGTTGTGACAGCAATGACACCAGCACAGCTCAGAAGCTCTGGTGCAGAGCTCCAGAGCACAGGTCTGTCACTGAGGTTTAAGGTGCTGTCTTTTCAGATGTGGAACTTGCAAATACACTCAGTTGAAGGCCTGGCTCTCATCAGCTTGTAAAACCATCCAAGCTGAAAAGGTAATGCTGAGTGATGGGTACAAACAGTCTGAAATTGAGATGTCTCATAAATTTGGGGCAAAATGTCTGCTCACAGAACGTATCATCACTCAGCCCAGGAATCAATATCCCACCAGGTCTGGGCTATCCCATGCAGTTCCTATCCCACTGACATTTTTCTGACTTTTGGGGAGGCCACATGGTTTTCCCCTAACCCTGAATAGCCCCACAGCTCCAATCTGGTGTTTACTGAGAACAGGTGGTGCTCACTTCCCATAATGTGAGCTGCCCATATATCCCAAGTGTCAAGAACATTGTCTTTACCTCCTATGCCTCTGCTGCTTTCTTAAAGGCCCTTTGTCAGAGGAAGGCTAACTCATGTTAGAACAGATGTGCCCCTGCTCGAGGGGGAGAAGAGAAAAGCATTTCTGTGCAGCTCTGCCTCCCTGCTGAGACATCTTTGACTGTGTGACATGCTCAGCCAAGACAGCAGCTTGCTTTCATCTGTTCCACCCCTCCCCACTCACCACCTTGTCCCTGTCTCTAGAAATTTGGTAGCTCATGGAATCAAAGAATAATTCCGATGAAAGCTTTCAATCAAAACTTCTATTAATATTAAATTCAAAGGAAATATTTTTCAATGTTCTTTTTCTAAACAGCAGAACATGCAGGCTAAAGGCACTGCAAGACTCAGAATACCCCAGCATTCATCACAGCCCCTTCTGGCCTCAGGTCAAAGTAGCAAAACACATTAATTAAATGAATTTGTTTAAAACCGAGATCAGGCAATAAGCAGGAAGCAAATTGCAGGGAAAGCTAGTCATTAACCTGATTTCTCTCTTCCCTGCCTCCTCTGCTGATGCTGTACTGACTGCAGCTTCTGCCTCTGGCAGGTTTAATGAATATTCACCATGATAAAGAGTCTGATACAGCACATGCAATGCAGACAGTGTGCACTGAAAAACCCTCTCTGTGTCATTTGGAGGATCTCTGCGGACATGCTGGCTTCACTGATCATCCCTAAGCCTTTTTGGGATTAAAAAGTCCATTTAATCTTTCTCTTTTTTTTTTCTGAAAAACAAAGCAAAGCAAAAACTCAAACCCACCAAACAAAAAAAAAAGCAAATTAAAATCCACCATCAGCATGATAAAATGACAGAAATAGAACTGAGAGAAAAAACTATTCAATCAGAGCAAAACTGAACCAGTTTAACTTTGCCAAACAACCCCAACCATCCCTAATAACTTTATCAAATTGGAGTATTAAACAAAAACTCAGATAATTCTGACTCTCTGCCCCCCCAACTCTTTGACCTGTTCTGCATTAATGAATCCTGAGGAATGAACAAAATGGAAAATTCTCCCCACCAGGAGCCTGCAGCTTTAATCCAGGGCTTGGGTTTAAAGTCAGTATCATTAAACAGGGTAATTATAGCACACATGTTGTGGGAGATTTGTAACCCCCCACTGCTCCAACATCCAGGCACAAAGCAGGAGGTGGGCACAGAGGTCACTTCCACCTCACTCTCAGGTTACTGTCCACGCTGACATGGGCAATTAATTTAAAGAGAGATTATTTAACTCATTACAAAACCCCCCCAATCTTACACAACTGTATTAAAGGAATTGTCTCAGCTGTCAAATGGCTCTGCCAGCATATTCTGAGATATGTGAAAATGTAATTTGATTTGTTTGCTGCCACAGCCCCGGGTAAATGGCTTCTCACAGCCACTGGAGGAGCAAACAGAGCACGGGATCTGCAGCTCCTCTCACTCTTCTTTGGCTAAAAGAGGCTTTTCTTCCCATAAAAATATCGAATTTTTTTCAGGTAATATCCTTCTACTGCTGTACTTATGCCCAGTCCTGCTCCCATAGGTAGAATTTTAACTCTTTCCTCCCCAAACTGAGGGTTAATCTGCTGCATGTGCACACATCCAGGGTGGTCCTTTATCATCTTTTTAGCTCTAATCGAATGTTGGTCCTGGAGGGATGCAGCACTGAATGTTTGTGTGGCGTGAAGAGGTGATTAGAGGGACATTACTCCAGCAATATTAAAAAAAAATATTTTGGGGAGATATTTCCCCACTCTGCAGGCTCACAGTGTCTGCTTTTAAGAGTTCACAGCTGAAAACAGATCCTCCCCCCCCCAAAAAAAAATCCAAACCCAAACCAACCAAACAAAAAAAAACCTCAAATCATTTTCATCTTATAAATGTGGTTTTTGTACACTGTGGGCAGTTACAGCACCAGCCATTCTGCCCTTATTTTAATGCAAACCGTCAGGCAAAGAGCAGTGAATAGTGCAGGAAAATTGAAATTGGAGCTGGGAGGACTGCTCTGCCCTTCAGTACCTGGGAAGGGCGTGGGCAGTGGCTGAGGACCATGTTCCCCTGAAGACCGTGGTGGGTTGGTCTCAGTACCACAAAGGAAAGTCTTTCCTTTGTTTTTGTGCCAAACCAGGTGATATGTAGCCTAAATGCCCTAATTAAATGTCCTTAAACGCCCTAAACTGAATGACTAGAGCAGCAAGCAGCTACCCAGACCTCTGCTGAAGGCTGATTTGAGGAGTGCTTGGTAGCACTTCCCAAAAAGGCGGACTTTGAATCAGATCTTTAAAAAATGTTGGGCTCTGTGGCTCACATCTTTTGCATGTGACCAGGAGTGGGGATGGCACTCTAACCATTTTCAGGAGGCTGTTGCTGTGGGTGGGATTTGCCTCTGTTATATAAGGACATGAAATATTGTAAAGACAGCAAAAGTCACTGCAGAAGACAAAGCCCTGAGCGTTGGGAGGACAGAAAATGTCCGTGCACTGCTGAATCTACATCATAGAAAGCCAATTCTGGTTCCTGTCTTCTCTCAAACTTGAATAAAATAATAATTTTATTCCAGCATACAGGCCCTTTTATGTGAGAGACAACAGGCTCACCATAAATCCTGCTGTGAAGGTGAAAAGGAGGAAGCATTTCCTAGCTGGAGCCTGTTCCAGTGCCCTGCAGGCAACCAGCCCCCCCTCCCCTTGCTCTTTGCTGGATGAGCTCTTGAACCGAAGCCAATACACTGAGCTCTTCCCAGGCATCACCTGCCACTGGAGGCCACTCTGCTTCTATGGGGTGATACAGGATCCACCTGGACTCCTGTCCACAGCCACCTTCTGCTTCAGCACCCAAAGCCAGGCTGTGATTGTTCCCAAAGAAGGAAAATTTCAGGTTACTTAAAATGTTCTAGTCTTGGATTTCTATTTACAAGGGACTGCAGTGGCAGGACAAGGGGAATAGCTTCGAACTGACAGGTTTAGATTAGATGGTAGAAACAAATCCTTTACTGTGAAGGTGGTGAGGTCCTGGCACAGGTGCCCAGAGCAGCTGTGGCTGCCCCTGGATCCCTGGAAATGTCCAAGGCCAGGCTGGATGGGGCTCTGAACAGCCTGGGATAGTGAAAGGTGTCCCTGCCCATGGCAGGGAGGAGTAACAAGATCTTTAAGGTCCTTTCCAAGCCAGGCCATCCCAAGATTCTGTGATTCTCTGTTTTCCTGCACAGGCTTAGATTGGTTTTGTGTTCATATTGGAGAGTGAACACTGCTAAGAGAATTTCAATTCAGTCCCTCCCTCCTGCTTCCCCTCAACAAAAATCCATCAATTACCAGTCTCTACAGCTCTGAAAACCTTCCCCAGCTACCCTTACCTGAGCACAGTCCACATTACTGCAGGTGCACAAATAGCAAAGCTCCCAAAACCAAGTGGGGTAGGCAAGAGAGAATCCTCACTATTTAACTGAGAACAATTAATAGAAAGACAGTAACTATGGAAACTTGAAGCATCAATTTTAGCCTTTCAAGGCAGAATCTAATTTTAACCAACTAATTGGCTGCTTGAAGTGGTAGTGAAAGAAAAAGGGACACATTTTTGTCAGTGCTCTTAGAGGCATCTATTTTAAACATGAATGAATGTGTGAGCCTCACCATTTAGAGAGGATAGGATAGTAATGGAGCAGGGATACATGAGAAATGGTCTTAGAGCTCATTTTTTCTTTCTTTTCTCATCATCTATGTTTAGCTTACAGACTTCATTCCTGTTGGGCTCTCACCCCAGCAGCCCAAACCATTACAATCTCCAGGCCAAGGTGAAGCTTTCTGCTTGGATATTCTTTAAAAAACCACAAACACACAAAGCTTAAGACAGTGGGAAATGCAGTTCCTTGTCTCTCAGAGGCTGGAGATGACTCTGAACCTCAGAGCTGACACCTGTTCCCTGGCTCCCTCTGGCTCTGATCTCAAATAAAGAGATAATTTTACCAGTATGTTATAGATGAAACCTGAAACAGGCCTTTTCTCTCTATATAAAGGGCAAGGAAGGGTACTATTGTTTAATTTAGTTTGATTTTGTTATCTCCAACTGATTTCATAATATTAGAAGTAAACTATACCATACAGGTACATGAAATTAATTTAGACCTACAAAATCCTTTAGCTGACCTACTTTGACTAGTTTCTCACTAAACCTCTGCAGACTTCTCCCCCTCTGAAAGCCAATTAACTAAATACCAACCAATGTCTATTTTGATTCTCTCCAATGTGGCTGTTAGCCAACAACCTGCCCTAAAAGACACCTGTGACTGTAATGCTTTCCACAAAATGGGGCTGTAAAACTGAAGACATCAAAGGCCTCAAAACAGACTCTGGCAGTCACAGCATTCTTTCCCTTCCACAATATATATGTCACATTAGCAGCTTCCTATCAGCTCCTGTTAGGATCACATCCCATTATTATTCCTTTTTACTGATATGGGATGAATGGAGCTAATAATATTCTGCATCAGTTAAAAAAGAATCTTAATTAAACGTGATGAGTAAGTGCTAATACAATATGATAAGCCCCCTGCATAAGCAGGCTACATAATTTCTCTCTTTTTCAGAATCCTTTAAGCATTCTTCGAGAAGAAAATGGAGGTGACCTTGCAGAGACTCCCCACATCCCTTCTCCTACTGCAGAAATAGTTTTGATCTTTCAAGTGCTTGCAAGGCCCACATTTGGAGGGTTTTTTTCCTCAGGTTGTAGGTAAATCCAGGTGTTAAGGTCATTGAGAGTCACTTTTAACTCTTTAAAGCAGGTTTTTTGGTGTTGATGAGATGAACCTGACTGACTGCTCTGGAAGTCTGGACCTACTGGATCAGAGAACCAAGCCTTCTGTTTGTCTTCTGCTGCAGCTGAAGGTGTCATCTCAAAACTGAGCCATCTGATGAGTTAGGTTTTCAAATTATTTTTATAGGTGTAGTTCTGTATGCAGATCTATCAGCTGTCAAACCCTAGCTCTGGATGGTTGTTACAATCCCATTTAAATGTGTCTATGAACCCCCTAACTTGGGCAGTGCTTTATTCTACAAGCTGAAATCACCAACTGCTGGGTGATGTGCTGAAAAGGCCACATAATACTGAAACAAAATACACTTAACAAAATGATAATTTGAGGGGGGATAACACACAGCCAGGGTATGTTTACCTAGGTAAAGCTAAGATCAGATGTGGCAGTCCCTTGAAAGAGATGGCAGCACATTGCAAAAGGGACTCTAACAGTTGCAGCTGCCTTTGTGACTTGTCTCTTAGACTGCACCTTCTTAAATATTCATCAGGTAGTATTAATTCTGGGAGGCTCTTTGAAGTCTAATACACAAAAAGTGGGTAGAGCTATCTCACTTGATCACTATAACCATTTCAGAATAGACCACTCATAATCCCAGTGTAAGAGTTAGTAAATTATATGCTGTGTTTCAATATTTTGATTTTAGTTTTACAGCCCCAGTCATGCTTTAAGCCAAAAATTGTTCCCTCAATGGAACAATTGGAGAAATGGCTCAGATTTATCCTTCCACATAAAATGATGGTTTATATTATCCTCAGGAACTGCTCATTTGTTAATGAATTCTCTTTCAAGAAAGGCTTGAACAGTTATAGTAAAACATCCAAAACTTATTTAATATTCCTGACATTTCATTTTTCTGAAGGAAATATTAAAAATGGAAGAACTGGCTTAAAACTAACAGGAGGATCAAATGTGGGAATTTAATTATTACACAGAGATTGTAATGGATGTAAAATGGATATCAGAGCAAAGAAGGGGAAATTAACTTTGTTTCCACATTATAGTTTAATGGAGGCTGGCTTTGGAAAAATCCTATCCTGGTTAAATTGGAGAAAAATTCTTTTACTTGTGATCCCTTTAAATGAATAGGCAGGGAAAAAAATCAAGGACAGACTGTATCTGGATTGATAGCATAGCTTTTTCCTTCCAGGAAATGTGTCATATGCTCAGGTAACTAGGACAAGCTGTCAAAGAATAGAAATATTTAAAAGATCGTAGTGTTCATAAAGGCTAAAAGGTGATGTTATTGCTTCTTGAATCCTTCACTTCAAAAGAATTTTTAATTTGCCATCAGGTGGAATCAACATGTAGAATATTTTAAAACTATTTTAACACTGAATTAAACTTTACACTTTCATTTTCCTCTTGTAATTGTATTATATGTGTCCATGTTAATATATAACTGGGTCATTTTTTTGGAGTTTCTGCAATTCTTGAGGTGGAAATTTTTACACATCAGACCCTGCTTTCCCAGAATCTTTTTCAGTCCACCACTACCAGGTCACATAATGGAGAAAAGAGCTTCTTACATTATCAGCTCTGTATCTGGAAGTAGCTGAGTGGGTGCTGCCACAGAATTTTTAGGATTGGAAGGGATTTCTGGAGCCCATCCGCTTCAACCCTCGTGCCAAGGCAGGGGCACCTGGAGCAGGTGACACAGGAACGTGCCCAGGTGTGGCTGGAAAGTCTCCAGAGGAGATTCCCTGACCTCCATGAGCAGCCTGCTCCACAGTTCTGCCACCCTAATGTAAAAAAGTTCTTCCTCATGTTGAGGTGGAACTCCTCATTGTTTAGTTTATGGCCATTACTCCTTGTCCTGTCACTGGGCACCACTGAAAAGAGTCTGGCACCATCCTTTGACACCCCTTGGAGATATTCATGTGCATTAATGAGATCCCCTCTCAGTCTCCTCCAGACTAAAGAGGCCCAGCCTCTGCAGTCTCTCCTTATAAAAGTGATGCTCCAGACCCCTCATCATCTTTGTGGCCTCCACTGGACCCTCTGCAGTGGCTCCTTGTCTTTCTTGGACCGTGGAGTCAGGTCTCAGCTTTGGTGCATGTGCTGGCATCTCTTCACTGTGAAGGTGTGAGACCAGCATGTGTCAGAAGGGGAGCACAAAGTCCAAAATGCTTCATCCTCACACTGTGCCACTTGACAGCTCTACAAAAGGGAATTTAATTTTTTTCCCCTGGCTATTTCAATATATTCCCTCACTGGAAAGAAAGGGGGGGGGAAAAACCCAACTCCTGCAGCCAAATGCCAGTTACCTGGAGAGCAGCAAGAGCTGCCATTCATTAACCCTGATGTGCCTTGCCCTTCTAAACACTTGGTGTATGTGGGAACCCAGGATGTCCCTCTGACAGCCCTGGTTGATCTGAGCCCAGCCCAGGGGCGTTTAAAGCCCTGGCAGGGGGGGTCAGAGACCCTGACATGCAGCCAGAGATCCTTGTGCCTTTGAGTTTGATCCATGGAACAAATTCCCATCACTGTGTGAAGAAGTAAAAGTCACAAAAGTGTAGAGTTAGGATTCTCACTATGGTGAGCTGGGAGGCAAGATGGAGAGAACTGGGCCTTGTCCTGTCCTCCTTCCTTCTTCTTCCCAGCCTCCATCTCTTGGGTGCTGGTGGCACTTTGGTATTGGTGTAAGGTAAAGGGACACAGTCTGACGTAGGTGACAGCTGCTGGAAAGTAACAGTAAATAAAGTATAGGGAGTTTATAGTATAAAAGAGAGCACCAGCCCCAGGGGAGGGGAGAGTGCCTTGGTCTGCTCTGCTGAACAGACTTCCGCAGGCCAGGCTGAAAATGTTTTCTGATAACCAACAATAAACAACCTTGAGACTGAGAGCCAAAGACCTCAGACTCATTCTTGGACAGCTGGGCTGCAGAGCAGAGACTTTTTACACATCTCGGGGTCATCTTGAGCACAGGAAACCCCGAGATTTTGGCGTCCCTGGGTGGGCACAACCACCACCCTTTAGGTTAACAGCCCTTTGATGGAATCCTTTCGCATTTCAAAGAGCCAAGCAGGGAAATTATTTGGCGTTGGTGTAAGGTAAAAGGACACAGTCTAACAGGTGTAAATGGCTGCAACCCTTAAATTGCTTCATAGCTCTCTGTGATCCACAACTGCAGCACCAAACATCACTTAAATGTATTCCCTTTCCACCAGACTTGGAAGAAGAAATAGCTTGGGGTAGCCAGCGGAAACACAGAGCACGACAACAAGGAGAAAAAAGCTCTATTTATATCCCTTCCTGCTGACACATGGAATAGCACACGCTTCATTCAAGCATGCACGCAGCTGCTCAGTGGCTGGAATTTCTGCAGCGGCTTCGAGGCTGGAGGAAGTGCAGTCAAAGCAGATATTCCCTGTACCGAGGAGGAAAGACAGCAAAAGGATGCTTTGAAATGCTCTGGTTGATCTGGTTCGTTCTATTCACCAGGGAGGCACACAATTTGATATTCAAAAACATGTGTGCACATTTCCTGAAACCAGCAGGAATATTTAATACCTCTTCTTGCAAAAACAAGATAATCATGCCTGCAGATCTTCCACAAGCAGCTATGGACCATTTTTGCCTCAGCAATCATCCAATTTGCATCTCTAGTGAAACAACTCAGTGAACAGGCAAACACATTTTTATCTCTGTGCTTGAGCAGATCTGCCAATTGCTTAAAGCTTAAAATGTCAGTCTTCAGGCAGGGACAATACCTGGAGAGAGAACAAGTATTTAGGCTCAAGAGCAAATACCAGAGAGAGACTCTTCATCAGGAACTGTAGTGATAGGACAAGGGGGAATGGATCCAAAACTGAAATAGGGGAAATTTAGATAACAAGAGAAATTCTTCCCTGTGAGAGTGGGCAGGCCCTGGCACAAGTGCCCAGAGCAGCTGTGGCTGTTCCTGGATCCCTGGAAGCATCCCAGGCCAGGCTGGACAGGGCTGGGAGTAACCTGGGATAGTGGAAGGTGTCCCTGCCATGGCAGGGGGGTGGAACAAGATGATCTTTAAGGTCCCTTCCAAGCCAAACCATTCTGTGATTCTATGCTTCTACTGATATGAACCATCCAGCTTTTAGCTTCTGAGAGAATCAATTAACAAAAATTAATTACGATGGCTTTACTCTTTTTTTTGCAGGGGCCAGGGCTTTCCCTTGGCACATGTTTTTTAGAGATACAAACACAACTTAAATAAAGAAGTGAGAGGGAAAGCCAACAATATGACAACAAAAACAACTGTTTGCAACTACTGGAAATAATTGTGTTAATTGCTCAGCTGCTCTCTTCAGGGCCTCAGACTTCCACCAAAATATGCCAGGTGGTGCTAAGTGGGATGGCTTCATCCTTACTGAGGAAGCTCAGGTAAAATCATTAATCCATGGACATAGTAGGAATCTTCTGTTTCTCCTTCCACCCAAAGTCTCCTGTCAATATATGTCTGCAACTGCACCCAAACCTGCAGAGTTTTCTTAAGGCAAAACCCACTCCTATAAATAACTTAGGAATCAGCTCATTCTCTTCCCAAATATCCTTCCCACTCCTGCCTGTAGCTTTGATTTCATGCTTGTCTTCAGAAGCCAGAGTGAATCACCCATTTCCTGCCTCCTAATCCTCACTCCATCACAAAGCTCTGCAGGTTTTCTGCTGCTCCTCCAGGTAATTCTGCTTTGGGGTCAGTAAGAAGAGCTACATTAAGACAGAAAAACGCTGAGCAGGTGGCACTACCATAGTCTAACACACAGAGAAAGGAATCAAGCTTGTTCCCTCGTGGCTGCTGTATTTTAAACACAATTAAATAATGAAAGAGCATAAATTACAGCCTGGATTTTCTCAAGTAGCTTTTTCCTCCCCATGTGGGGTAGAAAGCTCCATGTGAGATTTTAGTGTCTCCAGTCTTTGCAATGTGGAATCCTGTCATACCCATTCAAACTCAACAGGCCACTTTATTTAAATATCAGTAGTTTTGTGAGAATCTCAGGTTTCACATGGAAATCAAGAAACCCCAAATCTTAAAAAAGTTAATTTTGGCTGTTAACACACCAGAAAGCAAACAAAAGGAAGTGACTTGAGGTTTAAGTTTTGAATGTTTGAGATTGGCAGCATAGGACTGACCCAATGCAATTTCATGGTCTGTTTATCCACCCTGTTCTCTACACCAACATGCTTTTAAAAACAGGTGCTTTCCCTTACCCAGGCATCTGTGACAAACAGAACATGCTGCAGAGAAAGCAACTGCCTTCATAAATCTAATTCCAGTCAATGAGGAGCTCGTGTCTGAGAATCACAGAACTGCATAATCAATAATCATGGTCTGCAAGACAGAAAAATATCTTCTGATGGCTTCCTTCAAAGCTGTGCACCAGATTCTGGATTCTTTTTCAGAATTTCAGGATTATGCAGCTTCCCTAAAGGCTGTGTGGACCAGCACTGTTATCCTGCATAACTCTATCTGGCACTTGACCTGAATATGTTTCTCCCGATTAGGCAGTGACATTCTCATCTGGAAACTCTGTTTGTACATTCAAATTGTTGTCTCAGCATAAAGGTGTACTGGAGTTATTCTGAAAAACTCAGATGTGTGACATTGTCTGTATTTCAAAAAGTTTAGTTATTAGCATGATTTGGAAGCTTTCACTTCCAGAATTCCAGAATCTGCTGCTCCTTATTTCTCCTAGCACACGTGCTATGAAGTGATGAGTCTCTGGCAAGTGGTGGTGCCAACCTCAGCAGAGAAAGAAACTCATTAACACCTAAATAAGAATTAGCCAGTAGCTGCTAGCCTGGATTCTTCCAGGTCACAGATGAAGCATGTCTGCAAAGGAGGTAGAATTTCTGCCCAGCACCTCTTGTGTGCAGCAAACAGGAGACCTCACTGGCAGCTGCAACAATTTGTTCCCTTTCACAAATACTAAATTGACCTCAACACCCAAATATTCCACTTACCTTAATTCATGTTGTATATTTATCATTTTTGCCATGAGTATTGCAGATCAAATCTTCTGTATGGGAAAAAAAAACCAACCCTGCAACAGCTGCCACTTTGCAGATCAGATAAAGGCCATTCATACTAAAATCATCTCCTGTCTCCTCAGTTCCCCTGGGAAAATAGGACTTTGTATACAGACCAGAAAGCCAAAAACTCAGCATATGGCAGAGCAGAAAGCAAGCTCTGTTCCACCAGAACAATTATTTGCCAGCTCCAAGAGTAATACACTGAGTATCTGAGCTGACCTTAACCATTAATCTAACACAGGATGTGAGAAGTTGTGCTTCCAAAAGTCATAAAATGTTCACAAAAATTAATGCCACAGAATTAGCACAGCTCCACTTTTTACCAATAATTACTCTGAAGTGGAAAATTCCCAGTTCTCTCATTTTGTGCATGCTACATGATGGCTGCTAGAGCTTTTGAAGGCTCAAAAGCTGCTCCAGCATTACATAATCACAGAATTAAACAAAATCAAATCTATAATCTCTATGGCTTTAGAAAAAGCTGGGCAAGGGGGGAAGGAAGGAAAAAACGCCACAACTCCAATGATGTAGAAAAAACACATAAGACATTTACTTTTTTTTAAATTAGATGATCTTTAACTACTGAGCTCTGTACACGGGGCTAGCGATAAATACTTTTCAAGGATCTTCTCAAATATAATGCTGTGCACAGCTCAAAGGAAAGGTTATTGCCATGAACTCAAAATGGTAGAGCAAATATTCAGTTATTGTTTTCTCCAGGCTGCACCTCAACAGCAGAGCCCAATGCAATCTTGCCCACTTTAGCCAGAATCCATCAGCATATTACCAAAATCCCAAGCAGTAGTATCAATGACTGATGAAATGTTTGGGGGAAAAAAAATAAAAATTCTTTGGCTTTCCAGGCGCTGTGTATCATTTTGGAAAGTCATCAGCTAGGCTGGGTGATTGAGCTAAAAATAAAATTCTAAAAGATACAGATAATTGGGGTCTCTAATTAAGAGTCTCCTCACCACAGCCTCAGCATTTTAGTTTTTTAACAGGAGCAGGTGCAGGTGAGAGGATGACTGGTCAGCCCATGTAAGGAGAGAACAATAATTCGCTTGAGCAGCCTCACTTTCCATGGAAAACACTGGATAAACATTCATGGAAGATTTTCACTTATTTCCAGGACTCCAGTTGGCTACATACCCTCTACACCCACCTCTAGGGTATGATAGGAGGATTTTATTCTGGGCTTGCTATCTTTCCAAATAAATGGAAATTTATTACTTTATTTACTTCATGCACAAGTAAGGTGAAATTCAGTGACATTGGGTGCTACTTAGATGTCTAGTTCCTCTATTGTCTGCATGTATCAACACATTTTTTTTTCAATGCCCTTAAGCACTTACTCCCAGAAATGCCTCCTAAACAGCTGAGGCAAAGACAGACAGAAAGTTCTGTGTGACAGAAGAGTCCTGGCACCACAGTCAGGAAACACTGCCTTGGGCAGGTCACTTTGTCCTCAGATGCTGGAAATAGCTGACATTTTTATCAATGGGCAGCCAGCGGTGATCCGCAGCTTACCCACAAATTTTAGAATAATTATTTAGTTGTGGATTTGCTTTTCAATTGTAATTAAGATACCCCCTTTCTTCACACACTCTGCTCTTTCTACATGGCATTACTGCATCTGATGGCCATTGCATTTCAGCAGCTTCATGAAGAGTGGGCTCTGTTCTGACTTCAGCTTGCTCCTACAAACATTCTTAGAGGGTGTGGGAAGGGGAGGAAGAACACAAATGAGTTCTCCCTTCTTTCTTGTGAATGTGCTCAGGCAACACTGCAGCCACATGCAAGAGTGACCCTGCCTACTGAGATAAATTCCAAATAAAGGAGTCTCATGGTTAGTGGGTTTCCTCCCCACAGCCTGCAATTGCCCACCAGCCATAAAACATTAATGCAAGATTGGGTCACGTTCTCCAATCTGGTATTGCTGCTCATCAGCATTGCTGATTGTATTGCAGCTGGCAGCACAACCCATGTGAAATGGAATTGGTCATTGATCAGGCTGCCCAGATGGCAGCTGAATGCCTGGCAGCTCTTTGTGGTGAGGTTATTGCTGAGGCTGTCTGGGGTCTGCAAAAATCATGCCATGGGTGTCATCTTCATCCTACATTTCCACATTACCAGGTGGATTCTTGTACCTGGTTTGCTTAAAACTGGGTGGCTGCTGCATCCAGATGTGGAGGAAATATTTTTCCATACCCAGCATCACTGCTGGTCTTTCCCAGCAAAGGGCAAAGGTTATAGTCATGGGTCTGGGTATTTTTACTTCCAGCTTCAAAAAAAGCATTTCCAGTAGTGATGATAAAACTACTCAGATAACAGTGAAAGAGGAACTTGGTGAACACAGTTCAGCAGATCTCTTTAATTACCTGCTCAAGGAAATGAAAAATTAAATGTAACACATAATTTCTCTCCACCAAAATTTGCTTGAGCTTGCAAGTTTGTGTGACCAACTGGGACGCTATCACTGACACCACAGGAGACTTAAAGTCAACCAAAACTTCATCTTCATTTTTATTTCCCTGATTTTTAGAATCTTACTTGTCTAACTTGTCATAGCACAGCTGTAACTCATCTGCATTTCATCTGTAATTTCTAAACTTGATGTATGGAGTGCTGCAGTTCTATATTCTTCAAGAAGATTTCTATTCAACACTCTAGTTCATAGATACTCTTCAGATCCAACAAATTTTAGAAGAAATAATATTTTCAGGGTCTTACTAAACCCCTTATCAAATGCTTTATTATTCTTAGACATAGTATCTCTTTCACTGTTTGTATTTTACTTACCCAGATAATGGAAGTCCTTATCTTTCTTTGCTTTTCATTATCTGTTCTCATCAACTCTACAACAAGATCAGTTCTTCCTTCCTCTTTCTGCCTTGTTTTCACAAGTCTGATTCTCTACAAGCACAACAGTCCTTTGTTCTGAACATGCAGTTCCAAGCATTAAGTCTGTGGCATCCCTAACCCCTTTTGTGGCAGTTTGAGTTCTCAGCAGCAGCTAATTGAGTTGAAAATCGAGCCTACTCAAGCCTCTTCAGGCAGAGCAGCTCCCTGAACCAGCTAATTCTATAGTCAGAGGAGATGTGATAGAGGACTGGAATATATTGCAAGAAATAAAAGAAAAAGCAAACCAAAACATCTCAGGATTTCATACACTAGCCTGGATTAGAAGAGTCCTTAAATCTCATCTCATTCCAAAACCCTGCCAAAAGCAGGGACCTCTCCACTAGACCAGGTTGCTCCAAGCCCCATCCAACCTGGCCTTGAACACTTCCAGGAAGATACCTAGACAGGGAAAAGCTAACAGGGAACTATATAAAGCCATTCCTTTAGTGCACATAATCTCCCTGAAATGCATGCAAATTCTTCCTGAAGTTGAAACACAGCTCTTCCTAAAAATTAAACTTGCAGGTAGAACTATGGACATCAGCACAGAAATCAGCTTCCTAGTTTTTTTCAAACTGGTTTCTGCAGCTTCTCTCCATCCTCCACAGAAGAAGATAAAAAAAAAAGAGGAACAGCAGCAAAAATCTGTCATGCTCATGATATCTGTGCCTTACAGGCTGGGGATTTGTATTTTGGTTTCATAGCAACTCTGAAGGCCAATTCAGCAGTGATTTTGTACTGAGCACCAGTTACAAGGTTGCTTCAGCTCTTCTCACAGAGAGACTTCAGAATCTTTAACTGCCTCCTTCTCTCCTTTAATACACAAGTAAAGTGCAATCTTAGGCTGACTGGTAGATTAGTAACACCTACATCTTACTTTTATCTACATTCCATCCTCTGATGATTTTTTATTCCACATGAAAAAATGATGAAGAGCTCTTAAGCTAGTGTTTAATCAAATTGGTCAGGGGAAATGAACAAATGGAAAGGAGAATCTGCAGCTTAAAATGAAGCTATCATCAAAGAAGATCAAAGCCAGAGCTGACCTCACATCATAGCTATGAAGGAACCCTGATGCAGTTTCTGCAATGCCTGAATTACAAAAACTTGCCATATGTGAATGCTAAAAAGAGAAAAATCAGGCAAGAAAAACGAGGTTAATTCTAGACCTTGAGGAGCGCTAAGCTTTTAAAATTATATTCGGCATACAATTTCAAAATTCATAAAAATGCATCAAGAAATAAACACTGGGAGCATCAGTATTTATGGCTGGGAATATATTTTCCACTGAGAGCAGCTCCAAAGCTGGCAGAAATGCTCTGAGCTCTCCATCACACTGTCTAGCCAAGTGCCTCAGAGAAGATCAGAAGCTGACCTGCATGGATTTAGTCTGCACCACCCACTGGCCTCCCTGCTGGGGCTGCCAATTAGTTCCAGTGGTGACAGTGTTTTCTGCCATGTGGCAAGTTGCCAGTGGGCAACTGGATTAAGATCACCAAATGACTTAGCCTGTCAGCCCAGAAGCAAAGCAGTTCTCTTTTCCATGTCCAGGTCTTCTGGGTAGGTTCAGCTGCAGTGTGAAAGCCTGTGCACCAGGATGGATGCATGGATTTGCAGTGTGGATCAGCAGAAATGTGATTTTGTTCTGTCTCCAGATTTCACTGCTGAAAATAGTTTTACTGTCTAACTGCATCTGCATTCTTCAGAGGGGAAAAGGCAGGGATCCAGAGCAGTCCTTGAGAGTATGGTCCTTGAGAAACTCTGCCACCTTTCTTGCCCCACAGAAAGGTTGCTCCAAGCCCCAGGTGATGTTCCTCATGGTGCTTTATTTCTCCTAACTGAAGTCTGGGAATAAATGAAGCAGATAACCTGACTCTAATGTTATTAATTTATTTTAATTCTTTGGTTTGCAGCTGCACAAGTGGGAGACTCTGCTGCCTACTTAGCATAAATTTGCAGCAAGATAATAATCTACTGAGAGCAGGTAATTTTCCCCGTGAAGAGATGACATTAGACTTGCTAACTAGAGAGAACAAATCACCTGGAAACTGAATCAGCAGGGTGGTGCTGGGCCCCTCCTCTTGCTAAAAGTCTATGCATGCTGCAGTCACAGGGGTTTTGAGAGAAGTTATCCCCTACATGTGACCGAAGACATTTGACTCCAGGAATCTGGAAAGGACAGTGCTACCATGAGAGTCTGCCTGCTAATATTGTCAGAGATGACAACAGGAGCATTCTGAAATGGTACAGAGGGGACAATTCAGCTGCTGGAGTTGTTAATTATGACCACTTAACACTACTATGGGTGTGCAAGTTCATTTACCACTATAATGACAGTCTCTTGCTCCTGGGAGCATATTGGATCACAAAGGCAGCAGGAGACAGTGAAAAGCAGAGAGCAGGAGGGAGAAGAATGTACTTTGCAACTTCAAATCCTGAGATATTGTGTTCCTTGGTAAATAAAATTCCAGTTTGGATTTTGGTTCTTAAAAGCAAAGTTGTTGGGTCTACACACAGGGTTTGAAGGAAAGTTGGGGGAGGAATTGTTTGTTCTGCATTTTTCAGTATTATGATAATATGTTTAATATTTATTTTGCCATTTTTCAATCATTGCCTTTGGTCAAAACTTCTTTCATTTTATTCTGTCTTAAAACATCCTTCCTTTAAACTCAGTTACCACATTCAAGGGATTATGTGAAACAAAAATATCAGAGAATTTAATCAAAGGAACTAAAGAAGGCTCATGGTTTTCCTGATTGTTCATAAGCATAGTCTGTGTTCTGGATTTTCAAGTGTGTCTCAATGCATTAAAAATCTGCATATGAAAAAACTGCTGAAATTACTTGAAGATCAGAGCCTGCATCTTGGAAATAACTGTTTCTTTTTGCAAGGTTTGAATAACTTAACTAGAATAAGTCATCCAAAGGCCCAGGCACTAGGCCAAGGAGGTGTGGTTACAGGATAAGAAGGCACAACCTAAGGCAAAATCCCTTGGCCAGCTCATGTAACCACAGGGACAAATGCAGTGAGGGAAGGGCAGAGGACCTCTCTTGCCCTTAATTGTCTAAGTGAGCCTAAGGAGATTAGCTGCACAGTTAGGGATCCAATTAGTGCCACTCCCAGCCAGGACAGCTGCCTGTTTTCCTTGTGCTTTAGTATTACACACCTGAGGCCTGACCTATAAATGGAGTTTGAGCTCCCTTTGCAGCCCCTCAAACGCCACCTCACTCCGTGCTACAGGACAGCATCCACGCCACAAGAGAGACCATGAATCCACTGGCACAGGATTTGCTTGTCAGGAAACAAATCTTGCTTTTTGAGAAACTCCTTTTCAGAAGAGCCCCAAAAAGAAGCCCTGGAAGGCAGGCATGAGACAGAGCTGGGATACAAACAGCAAAATTTGAAGGGCTTGGGGTGGAAGGGACCTTAAAGCTCACTTAGTTCCAACCCCCTGCCACGGGCAGTGACACCTTGCACTATCCCAGGTTGCTCCAAGCCCCATCCAGCCTGGCCTTGAGCACTGCCAGGGATGGGGCAGCCACAGCTTCTCTTGTGTCAGTACCTCACCACCCTCTTAGGGAAGGATTTCTTCTTCAACTCTCTAAGTTGAAGCCAATCCCCCTTGTCCTGTTACTCCACGACCTCATTCTCTTGAAGCACTTGTCCTGATCCTAGTAACCAACTCAATAAAAATAGAAAAAAATTAATTTCAGCATATTCAAACCATTCTCAGTCAGTTCTGTTCTAGCTCCAACCTCCACAGCTTTGCTGTGGGATGACCTGCTGCTGTTAACTGGTTTGTTCTGGTCACCTCTTGGTATCTGACCCCAGCACTGCATGCTAAGTGGGGACATCCAGGCTGCACCAAGTCTCCTTTGTGTTCTCTGACCCTGTTTTATCCACCTGTGCAAACAGAAGCAGCACTCTTTTCCTCAGCATAAACACATAGGAACAATTTCCACAAGACCACAAAGGGTTTCTGGTGTGGGTTTTTTTTTCCTTCTTAATCAACCCATTTATTTTGCTAGTTGCGTGTGCACTCTAAGAGGGGATGCTTTTAGGGATGGCTGACTGTAATTACATAAGACAAGAGCAGAGAAGCTGCATTCAGATTCATTTCCTCCACAGCCAGAACCTTGATTTTCTGAGAATTAAATCCCCATAATGAAGGGAAAGCCTTCGTGTGCTGCTCTTGCTGTTTTACATCTCTCATTGCACCCTCTGAGTGCACACAAGTCATGAGTGAATGATTTCAGGGTTTAGCTCTTGAAGTGAAATCAGCATCTCCTGGTCAATGTTACATAAATAGCCAGAATGTGTGCTGGAAAAACATGCACATATTGCTTTCTCTGCCTTGTGCAGCCCTGTTCTGTTCCCTGTTCTGTTCTGTACCAGGGCACAGCCAAGAGATCAGAGAGGTTCACCAGAGAAAAACATCATTACAGAATCATGGAATGGCTTGGGTTGGAAGGGGCCTTAAAGATCACCTCATTCTAAACCCCCTGCCATCAGCAGGGACACCTTCCACTACCCCAGGTTGCCCCAAGCTCCATCCAACCTGGCCTTGAACACTTCAAAGGATGAGGATTCTCAGTTTCCCTGGGCAGCTTGTGCCAGTGCCTCACCACCTCAAATTTCTAATCTAAACCTACTCTGCCATTGTGAAGCCATCCCCACTAGTCCTGTCACTCTGTGCCCTTGTGCAAATTCTCTCTCCAATGGTCCAGAGGAGCAGGAAGCAGCCTCTGCCTGACTCTTTAAAAGGAGAGCTTGGCTAAAGGTCAGACTTCCCAGGCAAAGGGCCTGTGAGCAGTGAAACAGGAGGGCTGAAGCAGTAATTGCCCAGTATTCAGGAAGTCCTGACTTAATGGGCTCTGCATGGCTCAGCAGGCTGGAAAGGAGCAGGGCAGGAGAGCCCAAAAACTATTTCATGATGCTGTTATTCTCTATTCACTCCTGCTGCAGTGAGAACATTTGGGGCCAGGTGGATGCTGACCAACATCCCCATAGAGCACTCTGTGGTAAGAGTAATTTAAATTTTCCTGGTTTTCCTCTTTTTAAACCAGGAGAATGAACATGTCCTTCCCCTTGTGTTCCCAGACTTTGTCTGCCCTGCTCATGTCAGTGGCAAGTTCCTTAAGGCAAGGCTTGTCTCTTGCTGTTTGTCTGGGCTTTGTGCACCATCCGACCTGAGAGGCATTGCCACACTCCAGCATCAACAACAGACGCAGAAGCAATGCCTGGTTACAAAAATAAACACATGAAAAATACATTTATGACCCTTGTGTACAGCAAAGTGCTGCACACAGGCAGACATCCATTAAGAGAAGATTCAATATCACAGAGAGTTCTGGACTCCTTCAACATCTTTTCTTTTTCCACCACTCCCAATAGAAATACATTCCAGATCAGAATTTCTTAGGATGACTTAGAAACATCCTTATTTTACCCATCTATTTTCTATCAGATAGTGAATTGTATATTGCAAGAGATAACAGGGTTAAACTTCATCTGAGATCATAAATATCATAGGTTGTTTTAACATTTACTTGAATATATTTTCTTTAAAAAATATCTAAACAGAATAAAATTAAGCCCACAGCAGTAGACAAAGAGATAAAAAACAACCCCCAAACCATGCACACAAAAGCAAGGCACAAGAGGGGAAAAAATAAAGCAGCTGTAACCTCAAGTGGAAACAATTTGATTACCATCAATTCCCTGAAGTACTGACCAGATAAACACTTGTTTAGTTTATAAGTTTTGACAAGATCACAACCCAAGGTAGTACAGTGGCAAGGGAGTGATTTTTCTATTTATTTATTGAAACTGCTGAGAAAATAATAAAGACAGGAATCAAAATCCATGTCTTCTGTGTAGCTACAAAATATTACCAGTAGGCAGACAAGGCAAAACTCACTGGTGTTGTTCTGAAAAACCACATGCCTAAAGCAATGGACAGCAAAAAAGTTGCTTAGATTTGAAAATCTGACATTATTATATTTATAAAATCATTTCCTACCAGATGTCTAAGAACTAATCACATCATCTGGTAAATGTTATATTTTCTCCCCCCTTTTTATTTTTTTGCTCAGTTATGAGAAATATTTTTATTTTTTAAGTGCACATGTAATCTCCATTTTGAGGAAGCAAAAAGACTATTACAGGAAAGGATTAATTAAGTAGACAAGGAGTTATTGCTATTAAACTTTCTCCTAGTGCCTAAATATAGAAATTATAGCCAGATAAAATGCTTATGTAAAAATCTCTATATCACTTCCAAAAATGAAGTCTGGAGCTGCAGCAGCTTTTGTCGACAGTTTCAGAAGACTTTCCTCACTCTTTCTGTTCAGTCACAGAAAACCTCAAGTCTTTTGCCCCCCTTACTCTTATTTAATTCCTATTTAATTTCAGAAATTTTGTGCTCCCCTGGGTTATTTACATCTCATCTGGAGATGTAAATAACCCAGGGGTTCTGGGTTATCAGTCCTACCTTTAAGAAACCTGCATTGAATCAATCACCTCACTGGACATCAGAAACTGGGCTTGATCTCCAGCTGGGAAAATTCAACAACTGGCTCCAGTCAGGGACAAATGTGGTCCTAAATCCAAATGGAAGGATGAACATACCCAGGGACTGGACTAAATGTTGAGATGCACAAATGCATTCTGCATTGCCTGGACCTAATGAGGAAGGGAAATTCTTCTCACAAATACTTGCAGCAGGTGAAATCAAGAATTTGCTCTACTATATGAAGGCAAACTCTTCCAAGACCATTCTCTTTGACAGTCAAAATTAACACAAAGTCTTATTCAAATAGATGAAGTCAAAGAGACCACACAAGTTAGAAGTTTCCAGCATTAGCCTTTTCCAAATTCTGATGAGTCCTATGCCTTTTTTCCTTGTATTGAGCCTTCAGGGACTAAGGTATTAAATCTCTCATCCATGTAACTTCATTTACTTGGTACACCCTGCTGAAAAATAATGGACCCCTTGATAAAAATCACAAACACTATTTCAGGTCAGTCATGAGGATTTTGCAGCTAAGAGGAAAATAAATTAACAGAAAGTAAATTTAACTTTAGCCAGGTCATGACTGCAATTTCTGTACAATATCATCTATCATTCCCTCCTCTCTTTGCTCATTCAGCTGAGCAGAAATCTAAACTAACTTATTAATTTACCCAGTCCTGGCTCCAGATATTGAAAGTCCAAAGTGCTGGTTCAACCACAGTCTGGATGGGGTGAGGCAGATGAGTTCCTGGTCATAAGAGTCATCAGCTTTTAAAAAAATAATGATCAGTATGTCAAGCTGCATCTGTCATAAAAATACGTGGTTTTGACATGTTCTTTTGAAAAAGTCCTTTTTACTTCAAAATGCTTTTCTTCAGTCCGAGTAGCATTTGAATTTCTCAGTCCTCTCCAGCTTCCATCAGGCTGTCAAAATGAGAAGCATTTATCCCTGAAAATTCTTAGTTCAGTATGAAATATTGAAAAGGTGATGTGGGGCCAAGCTGGTGACCTACATTTCAACACTCCTGAAATAACAATACAGAAGGGAGACAGTGGACAGATGAGCAGGAGGAGACCAAAGTCATTAGATGAAAGGAAAAAACAAGAAAAATTAGGATGAGAGAGGTACATACTTGGCAAACCAGACAGGAAAAAAGAAAGGAGTGAAAATGGAGTAAACAAAAGTGGAAAGCCAAAAAGCAGGAAAAATGCAGGGAGTGTCCTGGGAATAAAGTGTTCTGGGAGGACTGAGGGCTATACATCGTGTTGAAGGTCTCAGAACTGGCTGTAACTGACTTGAGAATTCAATGACCAAAATCTAAACGTGAAATAAAAGCAAGGGATTTAACCTTATATAGCCCTTGCAGATTATTTCTATTTCAGTTTAGGTCATTGCGCTGCATCCACACAAGTAAGCTGGCATGCTTTCCTTCCCCAGACTCCAGCTGATAGAAACTGCAGCTTCAAATAATTACTTCAGAGTGCTTTAAGGACATGATTTTTTCCATGATTCAAGAGGCTGTGCACCAAATATCTGTGATACTTTCCTACGGATTCTTAAAGAACTGTTTAGGACCTTAATTTTTGGAATTTATTAAATCACTGATTTGAAGAGTAATTTTCATGAAAAACACAAATAACTAGGCTGTTCTGTATTTCCCCTACTGTGTTCTTTAAAATATTACACATACTGTCAGTGCTTCCTAGACCACTAATTTTAGGGTTGATATTTGGCTTTCTATATATTTCTGGGTTTGAAGGTTGGAAATGATGAAATTCCATAGAAAACTGGTTATTAATTTAAAAGATAGAGTCTGTAGATATGCACAGGTGCATTTTCTAGCTGCTTCCATTTAAAACAGCTGCACCATTCTGCAACACACCAAGAAAGCAGTTTTGTATTCTGGGTTGCTAATTAGTTATTATCTTTTATAGCTTTAATCAATGAACTGCTAAAGCTAAGGCAGATCAGTGCTGTTATTCATAAATTAAACTTAAACAGTCTCAAAGACTTTCTCTCTACCAGATCATCTGTGCTCACCTTTCTAGATAAGATTTTTACTGGTGTCCCCTCTCATGCCTTAGGGTTTTCTGCTCAGATCTCTCCTCCTTGCACTATCACCCTGTATTTCATCACAATTTCATTGGAATTAAATATCTCTTTCAGATTTAATATTCTTATTCAGGCCGGATTTATTTGCTTGACATCCAAATTAGTCTGTGAAACAGAGAACTGGGAATGCCACAACTAACATAATTATAATGATTTCTTTCCCTAGCAAGGCATTCTTGGACATTTTTCTTAAAATCCACACAAGAACCTCTGTCCTTTCTTCACAGTTTTTCCACAGTCATTCTGTTCATAACCCCAAACCAGCAGTACAAAACTCACTAGGAGCACTGACTTCACTTTTCAGGAAATGTTGCTTATTTGACATATTTACAGCTGCTTCCCATTTAGTTGTCTGAATTCATAACTTATTCTGCATATCATGCCCCATCAATGGGCCTTGTCTGCATTCCAGGCGTTTGCAGCAGGAACCTTCCCCTCTGAGAGCAATACAAATTTATTCCAGAGAAACTGTAATTCCTAGGGCAGTCTAGGAGTATGTGGACAAGGAATATCCCCAGCTATCATGGCACATGTGAGAAGGTCACAGGCAGGAAGCAAGGAACAGCAGGAAAAACTGAAGAAAACCAGGCAAGTTGTAAGACATACAAATTTCAGAGGACAAATGCTGAAAAAATCACATTTGGGGTGATGAGATGCAAAGAGCTTTGTATAAATTGACCTTATTTAGTATCTTGTTCCACCTCCCTGTCATGGGACACCTTCCACCATCCCAGGCTGCTCCAAGCCCCTCCCAGCCTGGCCCTGGACACTTCCAGGGATGCAGGGGCAGCCACAGCTGCTCTGGGTACCCTGTGCCAGGGCCTGCCCAGCCCTACAGAGGAAAATTTCTTGCTGCAGTGCTCCCAAGCAGTCCATGATGTTGTGTCTGCTGTGCTTGGGAGAGCCCAGGGGTGCAGACAGCCTCTGCTGAAATAATTGCACTGCATCCAGCTCGGGGGCCCCAGCACAGGAAGGACCTTGACCTGCTGGAGCTTTAAAAACCAGTGTTACCACCTCTCCTCCCCAGCTAATTCCCTGAGAAGAGGCAAAGAAATAGCAGATATATTTAGAAGGATGTTTCCACAGAAAAATCAGAAGTACAAAATTAGTGTGTTTTAGGATGGCATTTGCCTAGGCAATCTTTATTCAGTCCCTTGTGCATATTAATAAGGGTAGACACTGAAATCCTAATTTCCAGAAAGTCTGTGGGCTATTTGACATGGACTTCAGAGATGCCAGTATTTCACCCAAAGCTTCACCTACACACTTAAAAATTTTAGATGTGAATTTTATCATGAGATCCTTTCATCTTTTACAGAGCAGAATGGAAATCTTTTATTTTCCCCCTCTACATATGGTGTGTGGCCCAGTGCCTTATTTACTGCACACACATCAAGTCTGCATTGAATACAGGATTTGAAATTTCTCATGACTGTTTTTCATCACAAATCCTTATTGCTCTCCTTAGTCTTACATGTGCTGTGAAAGCACCTTCAGACTGTTTTTGTGAAGCATTTGCATTACACCAGTTCTGTTTTGTAGATTGGAACCAGCAGCACAGAGAAATACATAGATTTGTCTAATGCCTACTAACTCTAAGTTCTGAATTATTCATAAGTCTGATTTATTCAGAAATTGTCAGTGTTTTATGTCTAGAGGAAAATCTTAGTCTCTGTTAGGAGCTCTCACCATTTTTGCCAATCAAGCTACATTTATTTTGAGTTAGTTATCAAAAAACAGAGTTCATTCAGATTAATGGTCATCTGAGGTGTGACAGAATTGCCAAAACTGCCAAAGGACACAGAGCAGGAACCAGAAATCTGTTTTCATTCCCTGATCTCACTCTATAGCATGTGGGGGGCTAACAGGGTGCCCCAGAGAGCTGAACCCAAAGCCAGAGGGAGTTTGAACCTTCTTGTCCCACCTCACCCAGAAGTTTCCCAACTGCAAACCTGCAATTGGTTGGACTGGTGCCTAAGAAGATGCAAACACAATTTTAAAAAGGCCATGTCCAAATCCAGTGTTCTTTTCATGGATTAAATATTCAATAAAATCAACAGCAATGCTGCCAGTCACACAAGGACCAGGTTTTGCTTGGGCAACACATATTTACTGAGAAATGTGTGATGATGTTTGAATTCAGCTACTTATTAGGAATTAAGGATTTCCTGATTTTACACTTGACTTGTTCTTACAGGTCTTGAATCTAAACCAAAAAAAAGGAAAGAAAGAAATATCTCTGGGAAACTAAAGGCAGGATTCTAAAGCAGTGGTGGTGATTTGTTAAATATGTTGTGTACTGAGGCTACAAAAGCTAACACAACCATTAATCCTGACATTTCTCCATTAAACACCTGTTTGCTATTAAGGATCAGGGACATCTAAAGCTTTTGGTTACAAAGAGAGGAGAATATTATCTGAAACCCACTGCAAAAAAAAAAAAAGAGGAAAGGTCTAATTAACATAATATCAGGGTCACTAATCCCTTAGGAGTGGACAAAGACAAAACAAAATCGTCTTTTTTGTGCTGGGATGCATTCAATGCACAAGAGCCTCACAGGTCATGGAAGGAAGCAGCAATAAGAGCCAAGGGTTTCTGCTGCTCAGACAAGGAGAGGTTCAGGTCTCCAAAGCAAGTCTAAAATGATAAGGCCCAAAATAGAATAGTGGAACAGGGCTCTGGGGCCCAAATGCCACCAGACCTCTTCAGCTGACAGAACCATCCTACTTTTGCACTTACATGCAAGAGCTTGGAAGTGCCAGCCAGAAAACATCTGGGAGAACGTCTGTATCCATACTGAACTGGGTATAAGGCAATACACTGAGTGCTCAGTCAAGGATGATTAGTGCAGCCAAAAGCCTGAGGGAAGCCCTCACAAAGGTTAGACTGTTCTTGTGGTGACATTTTCAAATGCAAGCTCAACAGTCACACACCCTTCACATTCTGCAAAAGGCTGTGTCTGCCTGCAAAGCCTGCAGCAGAAGGAAGGGCACACAAACCCCAGGTGATCATAGCCTAGGGCCCCAATATATATTAAATTAGTTTCCAAATCTGTTTCTGCAAACAGCCCTTCTGCAGGACCAGTGCAGGTTTTGCTGGGTACCATGAATTTTTGGGTGTTGTAACTGTGATTGCAAATCCTCAGGTTGTTCCTTGGCCCTTTACTCATTTAAATTCCCATTTACATAGAAGCAAAGGTTTGCACCAAAAAAGATTAAATGAAATCATTATCATTTTTGCTGCTGGAGACCCCATTGCCCAGGATCTGAGCTGCCTCTGTGACATGATCCTCATTTCAGCTCGTGACTGACAGTGCTCACAGAGCTGCCATTCAGGGCTCACCACCCTGCAGAGAGCATCCACTGAGTTTACAGTTTTGTTTGGACATGGCTGAAAACAGTGACTGACTGCTCCTCTACATCTCTGTATTATTCCTGCTACAAAATCAAAATTGAGAATATTTTTTTGTCTGCACTGCAAAACATCCAGGTGATTGTTTTTTTCCTGAACTCCATGAGAACCTTCTGCCAATTCTCACTGACTGCTGCGAAGTCATCAGTCAGTGACAGCTAAATGAAGCTACATTCTAAACCATGGTTTTTGCCATTTATTTTGACAAATAAATAACACTTTAGTTTCCATCATCATGTATTAGTGAATGAAAATAGCTAGCAGATATTTAGATCTGATTTCACTACAGTATAGTTAAATGAGAAGAGACATTCAAACAGACTTTGTAAAAATAACAAAGGGAAAACTGATAAGCTCCTACCCCAGTTTTACTGTTCTTTTGAAATGGAGGGCAAACCAGCTCTGGAATACACACACCTGAATACACACATCAGAACTGAACCATTATTCCATTATTCCATTATTCCATTACACAAACCAGTAATCTCCAAAAGCAGGGTGAAAGCTGGGATCAGGGATTCTTATCTCCAGTGCTCCTCTGAACTGAGTAAAGAAAAAAATGAATTTTATACTTCATCATTCCACTCTATCTAGATTCCACAGATTAAGTTACAAGAACTTTATTTCCAGATCACAGAATCTTCTGGGTTGGAAGGGACCCACAAGGATCATCAAGTCCAACTTGAGCGAATGGCTCATATCTCATACAAGCATTGAACCCACAAATTTGGGATTATTTTCACCATGCTCTGATCAGCTGAGCTCATCTGAGGGTCTTCACTCAGAGATATAAAACAGAGGAAAAATTAAGCAGAAGCATTAGGACATCTACTGCAGTTAACATTAGCTCTTCACAAATATTCTGGATTTTCACATCCTTACCTGCTGTAGTACTGGAGACTGTTGGCCACTGCTGGTCAGGCCCTGCTGGTCCTCCACGCAGGACTCCTGCCTCCTCCATATGCACAGCACTGGGGAAGCAAATACCACAGCTGGATTACACAGTTCCCTCCTGCCCTGGACTTCACAGCATTGCCCTTCCCCACTACTCTTCAAAGTTCATAACTGTTTATCACTGAGCAGCTACTCCTACAGTACTGCATGATGTGAGCAGCTGTCTTGACTTGCAAAAATTACCTTTGATTATTTACTAAAAGCCAGTCATGGAATAACTTATAAACCAAACACAGGTGCAGGACATTCTGCTCTCACTGGCTCGTGACACATCTTTGCTCTTAGGATGTAGTAACATCAGGCAAATTATTAAAAAGTTGGTGGAGTTAGTTCTGAGCTTCTTTCATGATGCCATTTTAACAAACCCCCACCTTCCTGGGTTACTGCACGTTTCTCATGAGTAATTCAGAAAAAGAAATGCATTTTCTCAAGTGCAAAAATCAATACAGCAAATTTTACAGCGTCACATCATGAGCACTGGGCATCAAAAGCACCAATTTGCACTTTACATGGAAGGAAAAGAAAAAAATCTGCTATTTTTAATACTAAACTAAGCTTGATATTTATATGCTGTTCCTTAAGAGAAACAGGATTCCATCTCTCTGTGCCCCTGTCTCTGCTCATTGGTTTTACACTCCCTTTCACACTTTCAGCTGAATTTAAGGGCCAGTGTCATCCAAATGTGACAGACATCAAGGGCACCAAATTTCTACAAGTTTTATGAAAAAAAGCAGCATTTTATGAAAACCATCACCTGGGCAGGGCACACAGGCTCAGAACCTCAGATTCCAGGTAAGGGCAAGGGCTGCTGATGTGAGAGAGCAGAGGAACTTGTGCAATTTCCCAGAAAGACTCCATTAGTCTTGTGGGATTAAAATAAGCTCTTACTTTTAATTAATTGTTCAAGTAGCTTCAGATAAGATCTTGTACTTTGTATAGAAAGGAATGTGGATTCACAAGAGCATGCCTGACTCAGGACCAGCAGAGAAGGCGCTCAGGCAGGCAGAATTCCTTCCTCAGGATCCTGCACCCCAGACTGTTCATTGATTTTGCAGTTACAGATTACAAAAACAATTGCAAGTCACAGCAGGAAAATAAAAAAAAGAAAACAGCTTGCCCAGTAGGCCACAGAGTCAAGCTTGCTGTTTTCCTTTGCTTTTGGTCCTTGGGGTTTAAATTCCTTTTCACACAGCATCTCAAAGTCAGTTGGGAGTCACTCTGTGTCGCTCACATGAAGCACAGTGGGACTCTGAATTTAGGACTTCAATCTCACAAAGACTCTTCAGCTCTGTGGCTAATAGATAAAGGTACAGCACCACTGCACCAACAATTCTGAGAAACTGATACAATCCTGCACTTTGTGATGCCACCAGGAATGACTGCAGCCTCATAACAGCATCAACATCTGTACAGGAATCTTATTAATCACATTCGATTACACCTGAACATAGAACAAGTTTTCTAATCTGCTCAGGGAGAGTAAAAATACTTTTTGATTTAAGCTCTACAGAAGCAATTTTAGTATAATTCTCTTTTTCCAAGTGTACTGAGTAGAAAATTCTAGCAGAGACTGCTTGCGGTATTAGGCAGTGGGTTTTCAAAGATGTCTAAAGAGATTTGGACAAAAGCCTCACTTTCCCTTCTTTGAAAATCCATCTCATATCTTCAAAAAGTCCTTTCAAGTATATTAATCTTCTTGATTGCACCATGTGGTTAATAAACCTGCTGCAGGAGCAGCTACTTTTATGGTAATGAGAAAAAGAAGATGGAAATGCAGACTGACTATTGAAACATCAGCACTGATGATTACAGGGTGCTTTAAAATAAACAAAAAGTATATAATGGCAATTAAATGATTCAATAATTGGAACAATTATGCCTTGACAGTCAATGGATACCAAAGCAGAAGGTAAAAAGAAAGAGCAGCACAGCTTTACAGCAGCACAGTAACAGCATAAGATGCAAATCAGACTGAATCTGTAGCACATGGAGATTGGAAGTGACAGCAGCAGAAGTCAGGTTCTTTCCATCTCAGCATAGATGTCATCAGAAAAAAACTCTGTCCTTTTCACAGAGGCCAAAGACAGAATTCCCCTTCTCTGGAGAAACACCACACATACCTTTGCATTCCTGCCCTCAGGGATGCAGAGTAGCGCCAGTCCGGATTGGGATGTTTTGGCTGTAGAAAAAAAACCCAGGACAATGCTGTTAGTGCCAGTATAACAAGCTAAAAAGCATCTGCATCTGGCTAATTTTGTCAGAAAAGCCTAAATGGATATACTCAGTTTTTGAGAATTGCCAAATCTTCCTGCAAATGTGAAGAAACTTTCAAATGGCCACACAGGGAGTGTCACTGCAATAAACTTGTCTGCATGCCAAGGCCTTTGGCTAAAGATGATCTCTGTGGAACATTTAATGCTGCAAACTAGTGGAAAGTTATTTCATACATTTATCAACATTTTGGGCATAGAATAAAAAAAATCAGCATCAGATATCCAGAAAATACATTGTTTGTTTACCTGATAAGGTGAGGAAACTTGAATTCCTGCAGTAAATTTTCTTGTATGACTGAGGGTGTGTAAATGTGGCTGCCTCTGAGGAGGACGTGGGGCAGTGAGGTTTCTGCTGGAATTCAGTGTAATGCAGAGGACTGCAACGGATGCTATCAGATTTGCAGACTGCAGCAAGTCTTTTATTAAGGACAGACATATCCCTAATACCAAAACCTATTAGATTCTCCATATTCATGAGAGGGCATAAAAGGTAGAAGGGGAAAATAGCCAGCAATACCCTTTGGCCAACAAACCTCTGCATATGCTGATGTGCTGCAGCATGACTTGCTAAATAAGGAGATAATTAAGAAATCCTCTGTTGATCAAGAATTGCTCTAGAAAATAGTTTGTGCATTGTCAGGGGACTGTCACTGTAATTTTCAGCTACAGCCAATGAGTGCAAGCTCAGGTCCCTGAAAATTAAGCCCTGAGGACATACCAAGGTTATTTCTCAGGATACTAAAAAAATTATTCTGTAGGTGATAGTGTAGTGAGTGCTTAAGCTTAGGCACTGGAATTCAAAGACTGAACTTATATCCAAAAACATAATGGACTACATTCATTCCTGATGTGTCTTGCATAGTGCCAATCACACAAATAATAAATGACAGTAATGGTTTCATTCTCTTCAAATTACTGGAGGCAGATCAGAAATGAATTTGACCCCATTACTTGAAAGAGAAAAAGAAAGTGTTGAATGTTCTGAATTATTTAAAGCCAACTCTGTCTTTTCTCTTGAGGTCTGGCATATGCTTTTCCCTGGATCAATAGGTTTTATTCAAACAAAAATGGAGCAATTACAACTTACAGTATTGCTCTATCACCACACTTCCCAGGTCCAGCATCACTCAAGGCTGAGATGCTCTTGGCTGATTCACATACAGGTATTCTTTATGGTCTGAGTTACACAAAAGGGAGGAGGCTGCTGTTTGCAACCACACATTAAACATCTGTGTTAGCAATTTCCTTCCCATTTAGCCCCCTATTCTCTGCCATGCTCAGGTTCTGCTGAGTTTAGCAGAAAGTGGTTTGACAAGAAGCCCATTATGCATGGTTCTAGTCTTTTCTGATTAATTCCATTCTGGCCCCAGTCCCAGGGATGTCAACCATGCAACTCTAAAGTCGACCATGTAACAGTCAATGAAAGAGGATAGAGAACAACACACACTGATCTGATCCTCTCCTCAGTTTGCCTTTCTTGAGGATGAAGGGTGCTGACACCAAAAGATTTGTCTTTTCTTCTGCTGGGTTTTTTTATAGCAGGGGAACTTTTTGGTTTGCAGTTTGAGAGGTGCAGGTTACTAACTTGTCTGGTGGGCAACGTGAGGAGAAGGAATCTTACCACAGTCCCAGGCAAAATACAGATAAAGTGAGATTACAGGAAAGCACTGAAAAAGTCTGACACTAGTTGGGCAGGAGTGAGAAAAGAGGAAAAGGACCATTCACTCACAACGATTTTTGGTTTTCAGATGGGAATTTTCCAACTCTTGGCTAGAAAACCAAAAATCAACGTTCTGTTTGCAATGGGACATCAGATCTTAAATCGGTGATGGTGGCAGGAGAAACTCATTAGTTAGAAATCCATCATTTATTCACTTCATATGCATGGACCAAGGCTCCTCATGCCAATAGAACAGAAATTAGGAGACTGGTATTTTCAAGGGTTACTATCCCAAGGCTCTGGTATCTTGTGGCTATTCCCAAACAGTTCTTTCTTTCCTATGACTCTTTAGGTAGGGCTGCAGTGCTGCTCCCAGAGGAGCAGAAGGATAGAAGGAACAGGATGAGAAAAATGTACTCTGGAGGTGAAACTATTGCAGTCAGGGGCTGGGTCTTTTTTAACTATGAAAAAAATCAGTATCTGTGACTTCTTTTTGAAGTAATTACAGGAAGAACCAAACAGGACAAAGCAGTTGGGCAGCAGTTTGCCTTTGTGCAGACCTATTTTCACCCAGCTTTACCATGTGCTTGCTGCTTGACTGGGTATTTTCAGAGCTCAGCAAGAGGCACATTTGTCCCACACTTGTGTTATCACAGGTCAGTGTCCTGCAGCTGACAAAATCTGTGAAATTTCTATTTTGTCATCATAACTGGCTTCTCCTTTTGTTCTGCTACAGGCTGTAATTCTTTCAGTTTCTCTGGCCATAAGAGGAAAGTTGTTTCAATACATCTCTAAACGAGACTGGACTAGAAAAGCAATAAAGCATGGCCAGTAACAGAAGTTGAGCAGAGCAGAAGCAGCAAACCTATTCAATTATACCTCTCCCCAGCTTACTGCTGCTTCTTAGGAATCCACCAGGAATTCACTTTCTACATGCTTGAGTTGATTTTTCTCTCTGGTTAAGAACAGTCCATCTTCACCAGCCCGCTCCCTGAAACCTGCCACATGGCCAAGTGTGTCCCACAGCAGAGTCACAATGCCAGGACTCCATCTCAAAGCACAGCTGGGTCCTCAGGCAGTCCCAGGGGACAGGGGCTGCACAGCAGCTCCCAATGGGCTCCTCTGCAAAGCCCCATCACAGACTTGGCTGTGAGATTTGGTCCTAAACCAACACCACCAGGACAAGGTTCAGCTGGCCAGGAAGTGTGAGCACACAAAAAGGGAGACAGGCTCTGAAGGGGTTTGGATGCTTCCCTGTTGGAAATCCCCACATTCTCACTATGCCACACAATGCTGGTGAAGACAATATTGTTCCTTTTACCTCCCCAATTCATTACAAGACTTTGTTTATCACAACCCAGCACATTCTATTAGGTTGAAGGTAATTTTAGCTTGCCACTCCCCCCAGAGATTTTTGGAAATCATGTAGCAAGTCCAGCAGTCCTGTCAGCAGGTGAAAGAAATCCCATGATCCAGCACAGAAACCATCCCCTTTTTTTCCCATCAGCTGCTTTTTTCTGATTCAGTTACAGCGCACATCATCATAGTGTGAGACAAGTCCAAATCTACCCAGGTGCCTACAGAAGTGGTTGTCACTGCACCAGCTGAACACCTCATGCCACCAGTTTGCTCCTGCTGCTTCTTCCAGGCACCAGGCTCACATTCTGCCACCCACATAACAACAGGCATTGATGTTACTAGTCATAAAAAAACCAGCCCCTCTGGGAAGTCTGATAATGTGAATGTATAATGTAAAACAGAGCCATCTTAGGAGCAAGAAAGCTCATGCAAAATGTCACACAGTTGCTTCTGAAGAGTTGCTTCATTGGTTTATGGAGAATAAATTTAGTTGAAAATGTATTGTTACACACATTTTTCTCAGCTCTCTTTTTTGCCTAAGACAGAAGGAATTTCTCCCTGGGGTAGGAGAAATTTCTAATTTTAAAAACTATTGTCCTGATCCATTGGTATTCAATGGATCAATGGGAACACTACCTTTCACTTCAGTGCTGGCTAGAACAAAACCTGCTTGAGGTAGAGAAGCGTGAATCAAATATTTACAAACAGTTACCAGATGCTGAGACTCCTAGAAACATCCTGCTTCATTCTGATTCCTCCACAAATGCACAACAGAATGACATAAGGTATATTTATCAAATGTATCTGCTTTGAAGCAATAATAAAAGCCTCTAAGAACCTCTGACCACATAATGGTGTGCTTATTTTCCAGTGAGACAATGCTGACAGGTGTGAGGAAGCAGAGGCTTCCATTCCTGCTTTCCTTCTGTAAATGTTAGGAATTAATTTGATGTGGAGAACAAACTATTTAAATACGTGTTTATCATTCAGGAAATCAAAAAGGAAACTGGAAAGAGGTGTAATTCAAAAGCTCAGTCTGGGAATATTCATATTCATTCCTAACTCTGAGAAAACTGAGGTGAAGGCAAGACAAGTGCTTCTGTAAAGTACATTTAATGAGTTCCAAGAGAAGGAAAACATCTCTGCTGAGTATTGGATGCAGATTTCTGCTGGCACAGCAGAAGCCCCAAACCCAGCACGTGACTGCCCTGAAACACAGAGCATTGTCCCTGCTCAGCTGAGGAGGTTCAGACATTGCCATTAAACAAAAGAACAAACATTTATAGTTAACCTTTTCAATGTCAGCAGGGATGGAGGGTTTCTTAAAGGCTTAAGTCGTTGAACTGAGATTGTAAGACATTCCACCATTAATACCTTTAAATCCTCTGAGAGAAATCTCCTGGACAGACTGCTACAAACAACACTCTGGGGTTACCAGGTTTAGGCACTTCAAAACATGCTTGCATTTAAAGCAGTGTCAAGATGTGTTCAACTCAAGTGTTGCTTTCTTTTTTCCAAGTGTTTAGCAAGCTGGTTTTGAAGTGAAAAATACAGAGAAAGGGACAGAAGCAGAGCAAAGATCTGTAAAACTCCAACAGATCTCCTGGGTCTTACCACCATCTGTGTGCAGGTTTTTTTCACTTTCTTTAAGAGTGTCCATAGAGCAACGTGCTCTGTTTCTGATCATCACATAAAACATCTTATTTTTCCGTCCACGTGTGTCACGACACAGAAAAGGGTACAAGACTATGTTTAATATAAAAGAGTTTATGTCTAGTTCTGTTAAGTATCCCAACTGCCCACTCCTCATTAAGAATGTGCCAGGCTGCCTTCTGGGACAGAAAACTCCTGTTAGAACAATTTGGTTTGATTGTTATTTCCTGCACTGAAGGGAAAAGGCTGTCATGAGATGCAAGACACAAAAAATGACCTTAACTGCACAGGATGTAAGAACAAAACAGGAAAGATGAAAAGAAAAACCAAGGACCAGACACTACCCAGACATCATTCAGCATCTTCACAGGAATATGAGGAAATAGGCTCCAGAGTAAAGCACTGAAACCCTTCCTGAAAATGACAGATCATCACTGCAGCAGCGCCCAGTAACAAAATCACAACTTCACACACAACCTCTTCACAGTGTGTGCACCCCTCTTTCCAAAGACAGGAGTCCAGGCTCCCCATAACCCACACAGCACCAGAAATGAAGCCACTGTATTTTTTTTAGCCTTTTCTTCTGCCTGCACTGCCTGCCTGGTCCCTCTGCAGTCGTTATCTGATGAGAGAGCAATATCCATTAACCCCACACTGCTGCCCTTATCACCAGCCTCCTGACAGCAATAACCATGCCCAAGATCTTCTGTGCAGCTGCATTAGGACATTTCTTCTTTTACAAAACACCCTTGGTCTGAGTCATAAATCCACAAAGGACTGTGTAGGTAAGCAGGGTGAGCACAGAAGCAGTGGCTATCTGGCAGAAGCAAGCTTCCATTCCACCATCACAACACTGGCAGTAAAGAAAGGAATAGCCGTGCAGGAGTCAGAACTTCACCAGGTACAAATAAGCCCCTACCTCACCTTACTGCACTTGTTTGCATTTCTACTGGATCCTTCTAATGACCCAATAGTCAGTCACAACTTAGTGTAATTATTACCATCAAATATGAAAATAATTAAGACTGATTGCCCCAAATGTTACTGAGATTAATCCCAAATAACTCGGAAATATTTTTCCTCTCATTGTAAACATTTTCAAAATTTTAGCCACTATAAAAACCCTAGGTATGATTATCTGTGCATAGCAAACCCATTCACCTGGTGCCATCCTCATCAATGAATAACCAGCAGAAAACACATTTCCAAAAACCGTGTGGAAGAAAAAAAGAAAGGACCTGTTCACATTGTCCAAAAGTAAAACATGGATCAGAGACTGACTTTGTAAATTGGTGCAAGGACAATGCATGCCTCACAAGTGAAGGCACAGGCTCTTAAAGACTGATTCAAAGTTCACTTTAAAAAAGAGAAACACAGTTCTCTGAAAATCTAATAATACAGAAATCATTATCCTTAAAATGCAGAATTCAGTGTTGCTAAGCAATTGATGGCATCTTCAGTGAAAACACTGAGCTGGAAACAGGGGAAAGATGTAACTTTTAGTAGGTAATTAGCTAGGAACTAGTAATTAGTGAATTCCATTACATTCAGCCATATCCTCATGTGTACATGGCCTCCATACATCACAGAATCTCCTACCACAGGACGGGTTAAGAAGAAGAAAGCAAAGAACTTGTGATGAGTAAAACTCATCAGAACTTCACCTCTGCTTAAATCATACAGAACAAGCTGAATAATGGATTCCCCTTCAGGATGGCAATCCACACAGGCAGCATTCATTAGTTTGTTCTACACATTTCTCTGCTTTTGTACTCCAGGTTTGGGCTGGCTTTGCTGCCACTGCCCTGAACTGCACTGGTAACCAAAACTTGCCAATTCCTTGCATTCAATGGAATGAGTCCCAAAATGTGATGGGAATCTCTTTGTTAAACTGATTTCCTACTCGTTTTTCATCCATTTTCAGTTTTTGCTTTTCTTCTTGCACACCCCCTACCCCAAAAATCAGCTATAAAGTGTGGTTTTTACTCTTTGATTGCTCAGCATACATGCTTATAGAGCATGTCTCATACTACATCCTATTCCAGGCATTTTGTTACACTCAGAAAAATTTTAAGATACAAAAACTGTAGAGAAAAACTACTTCCCCTGTACCCTGCCACTGTGATTTACAGTAAAACACTGCATTAATTTAAAATGGATTAATGTAGAATGGATGATCATTACTCTCTAAGAGCATTTTTATGGAAGACTTGCTGGCCCTTAAGATATGGGCATCTTTGCTCAACAAAAAACAGCTGCTAAAGATCTTCATATGTGAAAATAAATAAACTAATAAATGAATTCTATTTCTGTGGCAAAAATACACAAGGCAGGCTCGTTCTATCCCACCAGTTATTTTCCTGACTTTCCCCCATCTGGGGCATAGCCCACATGAATGCACAAACTGATCTTACACCTGCCACAATTATGGGATACAACACACAGTCATGGCAATATTTTCCTTTTGAATTAGTCTCTCCTGTGAGTGCTTCTGAGTCCAGTCCCAACATGTGTAAAAAGGGAACTGCACAGATCATGCAAACCATACACCAGCTGCAGGCTTCCTGCATGCCAGCATAAAGCAACCTTCAATTTCTTCACTGTGGGAAAATATTGCAAAGGTTAGTGCATGGCTGCTCAAACCATAGGTATTAAACAATTTTCTATAGCAAGCCAGCAGGTTCAAAGTTGTCACTCTGTGACTTAATGACGGTGACTTGCTGTAATTCTCTGCAAAGGTGTCACTGGGTTGTCACAGGCCAGAAGACATAAAATGCAGCAATGGGTAGAACAGACATTATCAGAGGAGGGATTTCAGTTTTCAGACAACTAAAACATGCTCACATTAGCAAGATCCTTGCAATAATATGCTTTTCTATTCAACAGATTTACTGAGGTACAAAGACAGCAAAGCAGAGAACATACATAACTGCCATAAAGTAACATTTTGATTTCAAGGCTAATCACTGATTATTCTTCTCCTGCAATATGAGTTTTCCCATCAAGACTAGATGTGTCATTCCTTAGCATTCTGTAGCAGCAGGCAATTCTGAACAGGGAAGGATGCAACACTCAGTACAGCATATGCTGCAAAAATGAGGTGAATCTTGAACACCAGACGCATAAACTGAACTTACCACCAGGACCCTGAAAGCCTCAGTATTTACCTAGAAACAAAATGCATGGCATAGATTAGATTCATCATAACCAAGTTTCAGAGCTGAGTGTCAGCAAGCCCCTAAGGGAATGTGCTTCATCTGAGTTTTCCAGTTGGAACCTCTGCCTGAGTACAGATTTGCTCAGAGCACTGTGCAGACCATTTACCAAGGTAGCCTCACCTCATTAGGAGTAATGGAGTCATTTCTAAGTATGATCAGGTTTTGTGCACTCTGCCCACTTTGTCCTGTCAGATGCCTCTCAGCCACCACTGCAGAGGGACCAGTAGTTCCTGTTGGGCCACAGGTATTGTAAAACATGAAAGTGTCACTTCCTGATCCTGCAGTCAGGCAGGCCTTATAGCAGTAGGTCTTAGTGAGAGACCCATTGCCCCTCACTTCAATGAAATGGGGCTGCACTTTTAAACCTTGGGGCAATCTAGCATCAATGTTGTTGTTGGCCTGCTTGTACAATTCAGCAGGGCTCCGTTCTCTGACTGTACAGCACCCTGCACAGCAGGAGCTCCCATACAGACTGTATCTGTAGCACTTGATAATAGAAAGCCCAATGATTGTGAAAAGGAAAACGAAGGAGATGGCGCTCAAAGCGATAATGAGATAAAGAGTGACCTCTGAGTAATTGCTTGGGCTTTTAAAGTGTCTTCTTCTATCAGGGATGATTTTGGAAACTCTGTCCACCACAGCAATAGTGATGGCTACTGATGAGGACATTGATGGCTCTCCATTGTCTCTCACTTCCACTGTCAGGTTGAAAGTAGGTGTGCTGTCCTCCCCGAGTTTGCGAGTAGTCCTAATCTCCCCAGTGTGGAGCTCTATCCTGAACAAACCCGGATCTGAGGTTTGCACCAGGTAGAAGAACAACCAGGCATTCTGTCCTGAGTCCCCATCAATGGCTATAATTTTGGTTACCAAATATCCAGCATATGCCGAGCGTGGGATCATCTCCAGGGCTGCTGAAGTGTTGGTTGAGGTAGGATACAGAATCTGTGGAGCATGGTCATTCTCATCCACCACGTAGATGTAGACAGTGACAGTGCTGCTCAGTGGTGGGATCCCAGCATCCTGAGCCTGGACAATCACCTGGAACTCCCTCAGTGTCTCATAGTCAAAGGACCTGACAGCATACATGTTGCCACTGTCAGATTTAATGGAAACATAGGAAGCAACTGGTAGCCCTTCAATCTCTCCATCTAGCAGAGAATAGGACACATAGGCATTTTTGGCGACATCTGGGTCAGTGGCTTTAATAGTGCACAGGAAGGCTCCAAGGGGGTTGTTCTCAGGGATGTAAACGGAGTACACAGGCTCCTCGAAGCGCGGAGGATTGTCATTGATGTCGGAGATCTCCACATGGATCACCTTCTGGGAGGACAGAGGGGGGCTCCCAGAATCAGTGGCAGTAACTGTGATGTTGTAGGCTGCTGCTTTCTCATGGTCCAGTTTGCCCTGGGTGACCAAGGTGTAGGAGTTCTTGAAGGAGTTGAGAGTGAAGGGGAGGCCGGGGGGAATGCGCAGGCTCACCTGCTTGTTCAGCCCTGAGTCCTGGTCGGTGACACTCATCAGGGCCACCACTGTCCCTGACCGTGCATCCTCTGGTACTGGGCTGTACAGAGAGGTCAGCTCCACTTCGGGAGCATTATCATTGGCATCCACAATGTTCACCAGCACCTTGCAGTGCCCAGCCATAGAGACAGGGCCCTGATCAGTGGCTTGTACATAGATCTCATAGGAGGATGCCTCCTCATAGTCCAAAGTGCCATTAACCCGCACCTCCCCTGAATGTGGATCCACACTAAAGAGCTGTCTCACCTTCTGGGGGGTGTAGCTGCCGAAGGAGTAGATCACATCCCCGTTAGAGCCCTCATCCGGGTCTGAGGCATTGAGTTTGACCACGAGCGTGCCAGGCAGGGAGTTCTCCAGAAGGCTCACGGTGTAGGTGGAGCGGTCAAAGGCAGGTGGGTTGTCATTGGTATCCACAACTCGCACAGAGATCTGGGCTGTGCCAGATTTGGGGGGATCCCCACCATCCACAGCAGTCAGCACCAGCTGCTGCAGGGCACTCTGCTCCCGGTCCAGTGGCTGCTGCAGCACCAGTTCCAGGAGTTTGCTGCCACTCTGGAAGCCTTTAAGGTCCAGGGCAAAGTGGCGACTGGGGCTGAGCAGATAGTTCTGCACGGAGTTGGTGCCCACATCGGGGTCCTGGGCACTCTCAATGTGGAAACGGGCCCCGGGCACGGCAGACTCACTGATCTCCAGCCGGTAATCCTGGCGGGGGAACCGCGGCGCGTTGTCATTGATATCCAGCACCTCCACCTCCACATTGTGCACCTCAATGGGCTGCTCGATGACCAGCTCCAGGCTGAGGAAGCAGGAGGGGCTCAGCTCGCAGAGCGCCTCGCGGTCCATGCGCTCCCGCACCAGCAGCGCCCCGCGGCCCAGCTCCAACTCCAGGTACTGCCGGCCGCTGCCCGAGGTGATCCGCGCTCCCCTCGCCGCCAGCCGCCGCGGATCCACGCCCAGGTCGCTCGCCACGCTGCCCACGAAGGCTCCGTGCGGCAGCTCCTCCCGCACCGAGTATCGGAGCGGGCCGCCCGCCGCCCGCCCGGCGCACAGCCCCAGCAGCAGCAGCGGGCCCAGCACCGCCGCCCCGCCG
>VWYI01032659.1:0-32342 GCA_013399455.1 Anthoscopus minutus | reverse complement strand
GGCCCCGCCGCGCCGCCCGCGCACACGTGTTGCGGCCCCCGGAGCCCCGGGACCCGCGGAGCTCCGGGACCCTCGGCGCCGGTGGCCGCCGAGCCTGGAGAGGCGCGGCTCCTGCGCCGTTCTCCGTCTCCGCCCTGGCTTCGCTGCTGAAGCTTTGGGGGGCGCGGGGAGGCGGCTGGAGGAGCTGATAACTGCATTCACTTGTGGACCTGCTGCTGCAGCGCTGAAATACATCCGCTTGAGAGGGTTAAATCAGCGCAGAGCTCTGAGAAAAATGGGCTTCCAGCCAGGTCTGGTGCCGTTTGTGTGTTGCTGCAGTGGGTTTGACGACCTCTTTCTTGGAGTCCTGCCCCTCTGCTCCCTCGGAGGTTTATCCTTGCTGCAGCATCATCCCCCCTGCCCAACCTCTATGGGCACCCCCGCGCTGCTTCCAGCCACCTTCGCTCGGCTGAGAGAATTCTGCAAGTCACACCCATGAGTTATGAGCATTAAAGGTGAGCCTCAGTTTCTCATCCGATGTAACACACAGGCTCAAGGTGATCAGGTGCAGCTGCAGAGAAGGTGGAACATGATCTGTTTTCCAGTTACAGTTTTTTCCTCCTCTCCCCTTGTGACAGAGGACTGACAAAAAGCAGTCATGAAATTGAACCAACTCAGCAGTGGGGGTGGAGATGCTGCACCTGCAATGAGTTTTACCCCAATGTCAAAAGTCCCAGCAAAGACAATAAACTTAAACTCCCATTCATACACCACCTAAGTCACTGAGGTAAGAGATTTAATGAGACAAACATAGGCTATAGTCCACCAGGTTGTTGCACCTACTACCCAATGCAGGAACTCTTTTTCTACAATTGTTTATTTCCCTGTTGTTTGGGGGGTTTTTGTTGGGGGCTTTTTTTCCCCCCATAAAGTCTTTTGGAACATGCAAAAAATCCTCTGGATCGGGCGGGTCTATCAAGGGAGAAGTGACTCCAACATTCAGCTGAAATCTCTTTCATTGCCCTTTGTTGGCCTGGGCATCCCTCATCACAAGAACACTATAAATCTCTTTAGTTTTTACTCTAAAGTATCTGATGCACAAACCCTGGGGCACAACTGCCCTCTCTCTGACTCAGCACCACTAAGAACTGCTACCAATCTATCAGCTTTTATCTGTGGCCACCTCTACCAGAAGTGACAATGCTCCCCCATTTTGCCTGATGGTTCCTTTATTCTTAGCCAATTTTCATGGCTCAAATACATGCCCTCATATTTATTTTGATGTGCCCAGTATTCCAGTATCTGCAATTACTGCTGTCAAACCACCCAACCCTGTTTATATTTTTAAGTAGGATAAATGTAGGTCTGTGCAGACCAACAGGAACTGCTAGAGATGCCAAGTGCCTAGAACACCTGGAAAATTGCCCATTTCAACCAGTTGCCAGGAGCCAAACACTTAGAAAAAAATTAACTTCAACTTTTTGGCTAGGTACCCACCTTGAAGATCACAATATTCACAGATTCAGAACAAAATACCTTGAAAGTCTCACCAAAACAAAAGGTTCCAAACAAGAAAACCTCTACCAATCAAAGCAGAAGAAACCCCCACTCATCAAAGAACCCAAACACCTGCTGAATGCAATAAAAATACAAGTTAGAGCAGCACTAACATACATGGACCATACAGCCATGGGTCAAACCTCCTTGCAGCCATTATGAAATACAGCAACCTGAAGAGAGACATCTTCAGTTTTCCAAAAATCACAGAGTGATGTCACCAGGCAGTCCACAGATCATCTCTGCCCCACACCTCCAGGTGTACCCCCACAGAGTCCTCTAAGAAAAATACAAAAACAGCAAAAGGCCAAAAGCCCCAGCAACACTGGCAACATCTAAAGCCTTGCCTTAAAGAGCCTGATAATGAAGAGTCTCCAGGAAGTGAACAATGCCCGTGGTCAGGAGGTGGTGGGAAGATAAATCTCATCTCTGTAGGCAATAGCTTTCTAGCCACAAGCTGGTTTTACTCTGTGTGGATGAAACATTTATCACACACCCAGGTATCAAACATACCAGCAAGGAATTTTCACACTGTTTCTGGACCTCAGTGAGTTACCTATGGTAGACATTCAGGCTCTTCTCTGGTGTATTTCAACAAGGAAGGGAGGATGAGCCCTCAAATCCTGGCCCACCTCACTATTTATTCATTACCTCAGTTCATCTTCCCTCACTCCCTGTGCCTCAGTGGACAGTGCACAGCAAAAGTTTTGCAAAACACCACAGAACATGAAACTGCACAGAGATAATACATAATCCAAAAGATTTTAATTCCCAGCCAACATGTCTATCAACCTCAAGTTCTCAGAAAATTTTACTCCTACTTTCAGAATTGTAAGATCTAGGATTTCCTGGCTTCTTGCCTTTTTTGTAAGTTTTATAGCACCAATAAAATATTACCCTAATAATCATGGTATAAATTGATACTATAGCTTGGCTTATTTACAGTAGCATTGCACAAATGTCACAGTCGTTCTCAAAAAGCTTGCTTTATGAAGTTAAAGCTGACTACAGAGTGGATAAGTGATATACCAAAATGTGTTCTGTTCTGATTAAATGTTCCCCAGGTCCTTTTAAATCTATATAAAATTAATCAGTGGTCGTTATAATTTCAGTTATTTCCATCAGCTTCAGTGTTAATGCTGAGTCAGTCCTAGAGACTGTGAATTTAATTCAGGAAAAATTCCAATTGAGAAAACACTTCAGGATCTGGCCTGTATTAATATTGATTTTTCTAGTAATAGACAAAACTTGAAACACAGAAAAACGTAATTTCAGTTTCATTTGGATCAAGGCTTAGGGGATTCCTAGTTTTCTTTTTTCCCAAGAATTTTCCTTTTCAGTAATTTCTTGAAATTTCACCTAAAATTTTGAAACACCTTCAAATCTCACTAAGCAAAAAAGTACCCATTGAGCTCAGAAAAATGCACACGAGTAAGAAAATCAGAATTCATCCCTGCAGCAAAACCAGCTGATAAACCTGATAACCCCTGGAGTGATTGGATACTGCCTGTATGCAGGATCTATATACACAGGCCTCTGCTATTTGCTGACACACAGAAACTGCACTGCTTTAATTAGCTTGGCTAAATTAAATGGCACAAATACAAACATACAGGTGGAGCAAATACTGATTTTATCACGTCCTGCACAAGAAAATCAAGTGCATCTCAAGATAGTTATACATTGATACGTATATAATCCAGCAGCCATAGTAATATAACTATTTTAGTATGGAAAATCCTCACATTTCTCTGCAAGTCTTCCTTGAAACAGTTCTACATATAGATATGCCTGAATTAGTAGCAGCCTGATGCAGTGCCACAGAAACATGTCTGTGCAGATTTTTCTCTTGGTAATGATACAATTATATACAGATACACTTCTGTAGGCATTCAGGCCCTTGGAAAGTTCATCCATTTCAAATCACACTTATACAAGTAATTTTTTCTCTATAGAGTTGTAACAAGGATCTCACAAGCTTGCTTGGGCAGCAATAAATTTGTGTTCAATTTGCTTCATTGCAGAGCACTAGGCAAAGTCCCTCCTCTGGCTATTTCTGAGTCTCATACAGCAGAAGGAGAGAGAAAGACGTATTAGAAACCAGAAAGATGTGAATGTACAACAGCTAAACTGAAGAACTCCAAGGTGTTTTGACATCTGAAAAGACATTAGACTTCTTTGTAAATAATTTCACTTTCAGTAACTCATATCCCTTAAACATTTGATTCAGTGTCTCAGTGTCCTTTCTAAACTGGTGGGAAGTCATCAGCTCCAAGCACTGGACTCCAGATTTCTGCATGTATTTCACAGCACATAGATTTTTAGTAGCAAAGAGGTTGTTTGAGTACTGTCTAAAAAAGACATGGTTTCAGCCTACTGATACAACTGTGTGCAAAAAATATGGAGACAAGTCCACAAAATCCACGGCTTAACCATTAACAAACAGGTAATTGGTGTCATTCTCCAGAAAAAAACTAGATTTCCCCTATGTGCCTACTTGTATTTGGTGCCTGCAATTTGTCTGCCTTACTTGGAATTAAATCAAATCCAGAGAAAGGAACATCCATCAGTCAAAGGCCAGATTACATCAACCAAAGTGGAACACATCACCAATAAATTGTAAGGGAATGATGAGTTTATGCAGTTTCTTATACACAGTTTCTTCCTGCGAGCACCATCTTCTAATCCATGGGTACTTATGAAGTCTATGGAAAAAGACATTTTGGTATTTTAAGGGGGCACTCACACTAGTTCAGCTCAACCCCACCTTTCACTTCAAGTTCTTAGGATTCCTGCAATCTCCTGCAAACCTGCTGACTTCAGTGAGGACCCCCTCAGTGTTCTCTGAAGGAAACTGTACAGGGTCTTTTCTGGTCACTTCCCATGCCTCAAGGACCATCTGAGCAGGAAGACAGTGCTGAGAGACACGGCAACATAAAGCTCTGCACCATGTATGGAATTTCTTGGGGATCTGGGATTCCCACTTTTCCTAAAAATGCTGCAAAATGCCTCCCTGAGGGAATGGGAACTACTTATTTCTACAGCCAGCTTCTTCTCTCTTATGTCTCAGTCATCTTCCACACTTCAATTCCTTGTTGACAAGTCATCTTTTCGTTTGGAACCTGCCTCTCCCATGTTTGAAATAGACAGATCCTGTGCCAAATTCCTCACTTGGATTGGCTCTGTTCTTTCATGTCTTTCCTTAAATCCATTTTCCCATTGGTAGGAATCTAACTGGTGAGAATTCCTGTTTGTATCACAAGCATCCGAAGCCAGGCTATTTAAAACTTTGCTGTTATGGGAACCAAAGCTGCTAAACAGCCAGAAAAAATCCTGTTTGTATTTAGGTCACAATTTCTTTGCAAGAATGTAACTTGCTCATTCTAGAAAATGTCATGTAAAGAAATTGGGGTTGGGGTATGGAGAGGGGTTGGTGTTATAAATTTCAATTGAGATAGAGATACACAGAAAAAAACTCCTTTTCTTCCCTGATTGCCAGAGTACATTCAATCATTTCTTACTTCTAGTCTAAATTTTAAGGATGGATATGTCTGACTCATTCTGTTTGTCTTCTGCTATATTTTCCTGATGACTTAAAAATTCTTTTGTAATTTATTGCCCATAATGTCACACACTGTGCCATTCTAAATGGAAGGACATTAACAACGTGGACACCAGCAAAACAACTTTCACCTTCCTAAAGTCACCACCAAGCCTGTCAGTGTTATTTCTACTGCCAAATATTTTCTTGAAGGTTTTGGTTGGTGTGTTTTCCTTTATCAGCATTGTCTCTCTTTGGAGATAGAGTCTTTACGACTTGTCCATGCAGGCTGTGATTCTCCAGCTCAATCAATCACCACTAAATTTCACCTCAGTGAACCAGTCCTGAGACACACTGGAGTCAAACAAGTTTTTTCCAGTTGATTATGATTTAATTTGTTTGTCAGCTCTGGCTACTGCTTTGTTCCATATTTATATTCACATGTGCTGCTCGCTCCTCTCTGGAGTTTGAGAACAGGGGTAAGGTTACAAGGTAGCTCCGACCCTCCTGAAACTGTCTCTGAATGTTTAATTGAATATGTATTCATAATTGAATATAATTTAATATGAATTCATAAATGAGTAAGCGCTTGCTGGAAACTGAAGACTCAATTTAGTTTTCTGCTTTAAGGAGCACTTCTGTACTCAATTCCCTAAGAAGTGTCTTCATCATAAGCCACAGGATGTCCACTCACCTTCTCCCTTGGTGTAAATTTTCCATATTTCTCTCCCCTCAGCGTCCTAGGAGCTTTGCATTTGCCCTTGTGGCTATACAAGAAATACACTGTGTTCCAAAATGATGCTGATAAGGTATGCTGAGGTCTCCTTTTCCCCTCGTTTTTGTCTACACAATTCAGATAAAGTAGGAGGCTAAGCACCAAGCAGTGGCACAGAACCAGTGGAAATGGAGACACAGGTATAAAAATAGAGGGCAAGAACCAAAAGTACAGGCAAGGAGTAATATGAGGAACAGTCACCTTCTTCACTAGTGAGAAAGACCAAAGGCATTTTCTTTAGAGCCTGTTAGCGCCTCTCTTTAATAGGGAAAAGATATCAGGTTTGTATTATTAAAGACTGTTCAAGTACCAAAGTGCTGTGGATTCCCTCTCTTGAAAACACATGCTGAGTTACATCTGTTAGCTTTTTTTATACTCCTGCTTACTCCTAAAGTGTCTCTTAGATGTTAACAGCCTAAACCTGCATCTGCCTGGCTTGGATCTAACAAGGAACTGGCAATTTGGTAGGTTTGAAACCACACTGTTTTACTGATGACCTGAGTGTGCCTTTGAGTCTGAGTTTCAAGTATTGACTGTCAATGCCCTAATTGTAACCTGCACACCTTGTGCTGGATCATATTTTGCTTTTTGGGAGGTTGGAGTTTTCTCCACCTTCATTTGCACTTTTTCTTTCTGGCTCTCCTGCTCACTAATGACTTTCCCAGGTTTGTTCCATTTCCTAATAACATCTCCACGAGTTCCCTTAGCTCATGAAAGTACAGGAAGCAACAGAATGGTAAATTTAAGTCGTAAAAGCATATCTTAAGTTTTGATTTCAATGCCTAATTTATTGAGACCTGTATTTGGGCAATGATATTAAGTTCAGAGCCACAAAACAACAATGTGAAAATCTCTTTTCCTCAGCAGCTGCCCTGCTAAGGTACTAACAGGATTACCCCTTGTACTGAGTGGTTAACTCCTGCTTTTGTTATTCACAGATACTTTCACTGCAACTTCCTTTTACAAGCCTGCCTAATCCATCCTTAACACTTCTAAAATGTTGCAGACCTTTCACTTAGAGAGAGAGAGAGCCCAGCCCAGATTCACCAGGCTCACACCTGCCTCCTGGTATTTTCAAAACACCAGCTGAAGCAGGCATTAACCTATTAACCTATAACTCTGCTGGAATATCAGGTGCATTCTCTCACCAAAGCACACCTATCTGCAACTTCAGTCTCATGTGACAATTTAAATGGGACTTAAGTGTTCTGTGCTTATTCCCTAGACAGGAATGCCTTCCCATACACATTCACTGCAGGCACTCCAGGCAGCCCAAGACACAAGCAGAAAGCTCAGATGCTCAGCTGGAAGATGGTTGGATCATGCAATGGATACATCTGAGTAGACAAATTTTTTGTCTAGTCCTTTCTTTCTCTCTAATACTTGGAATGGTTTGAGTTGGAAGAGGCCTGAAAGCTCATCTCATCCCACACCCTGCCATGGCAGGGACACCTTCCCCTATCCCAGGTTGCTCCAAGCCCTCTCCTACCTGGCCTTGGACACTTCCAGGGATCCAGGGGCAGCCACAGCTGCTCTGGGCACCTGTGCCAGGGCCTCACAGGGAAGAATTTCATCCCAGTCTCTCTAGATCTCTACTCCGAAGCCGGATGGGAGGTTTGCTCTGAACTAAAAGAGTCTGTTTCAAATCCCCAGGGTATTCTTGCATAGCACCAAGCTACAATTTTCTCCTGAAGTTAAATATGTAAAGCAGCAGAGAAATGATGGACAGATTTTCTCAATCTAAAATCAAACCCAAAATGCTCTTATACTGAATTGTACAGATCTGCCCTAAATTTCTCAAATTAATAGAACAAGTTCTACTTAATCAGACTTAAAAGTGTAGCAATGACTTTCCATTTCAAGGTTATATTTTAGAATTAACTGCTTAATTGCTCATTTCTTGATGTTGGACAAAGTCAATGTCACCTTTGCCAGGATATTAAATCATTACAGCTATGCTTTTTAAAACACAGAAGTGAAGCAAATCATGACCTCTACCTCTGGCTGGTGCAATCAGACAGAAGTCCCAAGCTTTCTGCAGCCTGAGGCTAAGCCATCACCAATCCAGAGAAGGCAGAGCTGTTGATAGATCATGAACATTCCTTGCTGCAGAATGGATGAGTAACCAGAGGAGCAATGAAGGTGGTGCTCTGGGCTTGCAGGGCTCACCAGCACCAGCACAGGTTGGGCACAGGGGTTTTCACCACCCCTGCCACGACAGACAAGCCAGACACAGTGTGGAATCAACCTCGGCACGTCTGGTTCCAGGCTTCCATGGTGGGCTCAGGATCAGTCTTTGTTTAGATTTGCAATTCTCTGTATGGTGGGAAGGAAGAAACTTGTCCCCAAGGACAAACAGAGTCACAGAATATGCTGAGCTGACCCATAAGTATCACTGAAGTCAAATCCTTGCCCTGCACAGGACACCCCAACAATCCCACCCTGTGCCTGAGAGTGTTGTCCAAACACTCCTTGAATTCTGGCAGGTTTGGTGCCTCAAGCACTGCCCTGGGAGCCTATCCCAGTGCCCAATCACCCTCTTGGTTAAGAGAATTTTACTAAAGCTTCCCTCCTGCCACTGGTCACCAGAGAGCAGAGATCAGTGCCTGCCCCCCATAAGGAAATTGTACCTGCTATGAGGCCTGCCCTCATCTCCTCTTCCCCTCTTTTCTCCCCTTGGGGAAAATCTCCATCAGAGCCTACAGAGCTTTGAGCACAAATGGGAAAGGCTCTGCTGAGCAACAGAGGCAAACACCCAAGAACCCTCTGCTGGTCCCCCCCATTGCAGCTGCACTTTCAGCTGCAGGTTTTCTCCTGCAGTTCTGATACACGTGCCACATCTCATGCAGCCAGACAGAAAATTAAACCCCTTCAACTATTTTAAAGAGCAGCTGAGAGCCATAAAGGAGGCAGGAGGGGATTAGAGTACAGACTCCATAAAACATACTGAATATGTGAGGATTTTTTAATAAGCCCAGTATGCTGCTCCACAGCTCTCTGTATTTCATGGGTCTGCATGGGAATGGCTAAGCAAGGAAAGTAGGGCAGGAAAATATTTCATTTTGTTTGCTAATTCTCAGCAGGCATTTCTGAGCTTGGAAGATTTTTACTTCAAATCCTATTACAAAAAAATCCTTCTGCCCAAACTGTGCTGTTCTTGGACTATTTATAACCTATAGCCACGTATATGATGGGCAAAATATTAATACTGCAGATTCTGCTGATATCATCTAACCTCAGGACACATCCCATTGATTTCCTTACTCAGCAGAACCAGGAGCAGCATTTGACCCTGACTTACACTCTCTGCTAAATTATTTTGGTTTATATTTGTATTTCTCTGCAGGGTGCTGGCACACAGTGGGTTTCCACACCCTCATTGCCCTTAAATAGACATGCCAAAGCTTAGGTTTTTTAGTGGGGTTTTTTTTCCTGTTGACTTGGAATCTACATTCCAGCCATTTTATGTCCTTTACTGCACTTTACAATCTCAATCATATTTAATAAGGTTAGCAGAACAGCACAGAGGATTGGATTCCAACTGTGCACTTCTAACTAGTACCTGATAACATACCAAAACAATCTCACAATAATTATATGCAAAAAAAAGTCCCAGCAACAATTTAGCTTCCTCATTTCTTGTGAGCATTTTAGCAGAAGTTTGAGTTCATTACGTGTAACTAATCTGAATTTTTCCTGTCTTTAATCCATGACTTGCACCCATTTACTTTCTTTCCTTTTGCATGCAGAGATTTGCAAAAACAAAATTATTTAGGATTAGTATAAAGGCAGTATGACTCTAAGTGTGTGCAAATGTTCCAGCACACAAAGAAAATACAAAACAGGAGCAACAGGAAAACAATGCATTAATTGCAACAGAGGACCCTGTGAGGTTTTAATCCAAATGAATGAAGAGGAGGAGAATTCCCAAAAATGAGGTGTAAAGAAGATGGAGAAGAGAACTGGAGTCTTAAGATGTGCAGTGGGCAATACAGGAGAACTATAAAATTGAGGAGTTTTACTTAAGACTATAAAAGGTGAAAGGAAACAATGATGCAAAAGATCCCAGACAGCGCCCATTGCTAATGGGCATCTGGACAAGTCCCAGATCAGTCTCTTGCCACAACTGGATGAGGCTGTGAGCCACAGCAGCCAATGTCCCTTGTCCCAAAGCATTGCACACAAGTGATCCTGGTCACCAGAGATCATCAGGCACTGATGCTTGGGACTCTGTGGGTGTGGATGTGCAAAATCTAGTAAGAAAATGAGTAAGAGCGGGAAACTTCAGGGATTTGCAGCATAAAATCACTTTTCCCTGACACAAGTTCTTACACTCACTTCTGTTATCCTGATTTTCTACATAATAATTCCAGACTCACCTGTGCAAAACTCAATCTGCACAGACCCTGAGAGGGGTAAGAGTTCAATCTGATGCCTGAAGGTGCTGTGAGCAACCAAGTTAAAACAAAAACACAGGCAACACTGCATGGAAGGGCTCAGAGAAGAAAAAGCCATATTGGTTTTTATAACCCTGAGAGACTTTAGGAAAGGGATGAGGCACAGCTGTATGAGGTCTCTGCTCCAAGTCCACTTCCTTATCTACACACAGCATCCTTCCTCACCATTCCTCAGTCTCTAGCACTCACTGCAGAGCAGGACTATCTCCAGGCAGCTGGAGGGGTTGCAAGGAGCAGAGTAGGAGGGAGATGAGATGGGAGCAGTCAGGAACATCTCTCAGCTCATTCCCTGGATGGGTACAGTGACAAAGAAAGAGGCAGCAGTGAACAGATTTTAGGAACTACAAGAAGTGTAATATCAAACACCATATTAAAAAGGATTTGGCAGAATGGCATGAAAAGTATCCTGTGTTGTACAGGCTGACAGGAACACCTCGGGGTGAAACAGTGACCAAGGTGTTAAGATGACAGTGGAAAGCCACTGATCACAGCTGTCCAGCTCAGGACCTTGTATGCCCAGCTCCCACACTGCCGTGACAGCTCTGTCAGACTCACCACTGCAACAAGTTCACCTCTGATTTACAGCATCTGAGGGTTCTTGGAAAGGGAAGTGAAGAAGGAGGGAGATGCAACATATGAGGCAGGGCAGATATGATCAGCAGCCCAGAGGAAGGTCTGAGAAGGAGTGGCACTCATGCAGTAACAAGAAAAGTACACTGGAGCTAAACTGGGGCTTTAGAAATCAGAACAAGACAAAAGTGAGGTGGAGGCAGAAGCAGTTGATCACACACCATAAAAGCAGGAAGTCAGGGGAGCTGGGCTCTGTTCACTCTTACATCAGGGACTTCATGATTTTTGGCAAGTATCTTAATTGGGTCCTAAGATGTCAGCAATATCTGGGCTCAAATGGCCACAGCAAGGTTTAAAGCACTGCTGCAAAGGATGCTTGGGTAGTCCCAAGCAGTAAGGTGCATATGCACATGTATAATTTATTATTTGCACTCGGTGCTGAAGGGAGATGAGTGTTTTGGGATTTTTAAGTAAACATTAAGCAAATCTGTTTTCAAACTTCCCTTTGGAATTCTTAAAACCTCAGTGACACGAAATATTTGTGGTTTGGATTTAGTAAGAGTTCAGTATTTGTTTGCTTGAGCACAAGAGTTCTTACTAAATAGAACAGAGTGATTGACCTAATGAAATATTCCTTTAAAAGCTGGACTATATCCGGTGTTTAGCATGACTTAGTGCTGTAGTATTAATGCAGAATTACTTTATGCATTTTGCATGGATCATACACGTGGCAAAGCCAAACATTTTTGTGTACTGAGGGAAACCCCGCACTGTTTGTACCAGTTCCTGCAAGAGCAGGCAGAGGACTGGGTATCCTGCCTGGTCCTCAGCTGCTCCTTCCAGAAGGGCACAGATCTTCCAACCTTACAGAATACATCTGCTACCCTGGTACACCTCAAATGACACCAAACCTCCAGCTTTTAACAACTCAGCTGAGCTCAGCGTATTCCTTCCATCGCTGAACAGAGAAACCCCAGTGGGACATGTGAGACTCTGAGTGATAAGCAGGGATAATGATATCAAATGTACCCACTGAAATCAATCCCCTCTCCTTGTACTAATCAAAACATTGTCCTCCACAATGAGATAAACCTGCAGTGTCTCAGCATGATTTTTGCATTTGATATTCCTAGCGAAGCATGCTCTTTGGAGACAGATTTTGGTATTGCACCTTTGGAATACAAACTGTCACTTGGTTAGGAAATATGGCTAGGAAAAAACTAAAAATAATGTTCAGCAATACCTGTGTACCTCCTGGGTTTCTTTATCACTCTGAAGAGTGGTTAAAGACAGAGTTTAGAGGACTTCAAATTCAGTTCACTGAGGACATACCCCCTCAAGCCGTTACCATCAGGGGAGGAATTTCTATGGAAACAGAGGCAGACAAAGACCAGGTCTATAAGAACACAAAAAGCAGTGTGGGTCTGTCTGCTGGCTCAGTGAGAACAGGACACTGGGTCTGGTCCCTCTCTCAGAAGTTTATGTATTTAAAATCAGAGTGAAATGTGAAACCATTTCTGAGGCTAGGAACTAGACCTCAGGAGAAGGTAAGGAAAAAGGGATAAGCATAGGGGAGAACAAAATAAAAACAGAGAAAAAAAAGAGGTTTTGAAAGACAGGGTGGTACAACCCAATCCATATTGCTATCATCTGGACACTTGATCTTTTAACCATGAACACCATAGTTATATTCCTGCTGTGCATACACTGGGAGCTATCTTGACATTGTATTTTCACCAAAGACTTTCAGTTCTCCTTTAATCCTTCATTCAAGAATTCTGGCACTTAAATTCACCCACAATGGGAACTTTGCCAAATTTTAATGCTGCTGAGTTATTTTCTGGTCTTTTCATACTGCTGAAATACAAAAGCCTGTACAATCTTCAGCTTTGCTTAGAATCTCTCTGAAACAAAGCATCTTCACTCCAGGTAAAAGTATTAGAAGTAAACAGCTATTAGATTTCTGAGGTATAAAATATTTTATCTATTACCTTGTATTGTAATACATCTGTTTAATTACTATCCTGTTGCATCCTGCAATTAGTTAAGCTGTCTATTTATGCTCATCTTGGATACTTATTTGTTCACTTCTCTTAGTTTCTGACACTCCTTGAATATTTTTTCAGTGACACTATGAAGCAGGCTGCCACAGACAAGGTGCTGCCTTCAACACCACCCATGTGTAGGATTCACATTGTTAAATATTTGTGCTGAAATTAGGGACCCTCCTCTTCCCTGCACTCTGCTCCTGGGCTGGGCACTGTGTTCATTTTTGGAGGTTTTTTCCTCCCAGTCCTCTGTCTTCAGTTTTGGTCTGGGCCAGGATCATACAACTGCAATTATCAGAAGGTCCTGCCAGCTCTTGGCTGGATCAGGGCTCTCTTCTGGCAGGACTCAGAGGCAACTGAGCCTTCCAGCTTTCATGATTATCTATCAATAGAGTGAACAACAATTTCTCAAAGGTTTGTAACTCAGCCAACCTTAGCAGCTCTTAATGGCTATCAAGCATGACACAAAGACCACTTTGCAACAAATACCAAGTCCTTTTTCCAAAACATTCCTTAGCAAGACATGTAAAGGAAAGATCAGACATTCCACACCAAAAGCAGCGTGGGCAGCAGGTTCCTTTTCAAAGGAAATGATTCTGCCTCTCTTTTTGGCCCTGGTGAGACCCCACCTGCAGAACTGCCTCCAGGGCCAGCAGCCTCTAGCACAGGAAGGTCAAAGACCTCCTGGAGCAGCTCCAGAGGAGGCCACCAAGCTGATCAGAGGGATGGAGCACCTCTCCTATGAGGAAAGGCTGAGAGAATTGGGATTGTTCAGCCAGGAGAAGAGAAATTCAGGGTGACCACATTTCAGCCTTCCAGTACCTAAGGCAGTCTAAAAGGAAGATGGAGAGAGGCTATTTGCAGGAATATGGAGTTATAGAGCAAGAGGGAATGGCTTCCTACTGCCAGAGGGCAGGGATAGATGGGATCTTGGGCAGGAATTGTTCCCTGGCAGGGTGGGCAGGCCCTGGCACAGGTGCCCAGAGCAGCTGGGGCTGCCCCTGGATCCCTGGCAGTGCCCAAGGCCAGGCTGGATATTGGGGCTTGGAGCAGCCTGAGAAATGAGAAATGACCAAACTGCGCAGTCAAACTTGTCTAAAGGTAATGCCCAGCTCTCACCTATCACCATCCTGAGAGACCTGAGGGTTTCCAGACCATTTCTGTGGGCAGTAATGGTATGAACACAGCCTAAAATGCTGAAACGGTTTTGTTCATTCATAATTGGACAGAGCTGAAAATGCAGAAGTCTGTGTTTCCAAAACCACCAATTGTAATTGCTTTTGTTAAATAAAATAGAACAATTTTAAAGTTGCCCATACTGTTGAACTTCATCTGTTACTTAGGTGGGAATTCTCTTCAGATGGCACGTTAACCTATCCTTTGGTTTAAGCAAAATATCCCCTATAAACAACATAGATTAGGTCCTGGAAGCAGAGTTAGACTGGATCTTTGGATAAAAGATGCTACAGGTGACAGTAATTGCTGCTGGTCCATCTTTCCTCTGTTAAAGTGTTTTGAAAAACAATCCTTTTGGAAGAATTATTACTACATCAAAAATGCATGATATTAAGTGAGTCATCACTATTTATAATAGTAACTAAAAAGTGTTTTTCAGACAGAACACTTTTATATATAAAATTCCACCAGCTTTGTTGGAAGAAAACCAGGCTTGAGCATTAGCAGTAACCAAATATAGACTTGGAACAGTCTAAATATACAGCATTAAGGTTGATAAATAGAATAATTCTGCTACCTTTGAGGTGACTGGAAACCCTGGGTACAGAGATGTAATAAGTTATGAGATAATGCAATATACATTTGTTTGAGATTGTTAATGTGTTTCAAATGGCCACAAATTGTGGAGGTTTTCCAGCCTGCACACATAAAATACTTATGCCAAGATTCTGATTAATTTAGAGACAATATATTTTTTTACAAAGGAGAAAAAATGTGTCAGTGTTTCCAGAGGGGAAAAAACCTACAAAAATATTGCAGCTATTGCAACTCCATCCTTGTTCTACTTCTGCTCTAACATGATCTCTGTTCTACAGAAGCTGTTAGGAGGGAGTAGGGACATTTAAACTCATCTTTGGCTTTTTAAATGTCTTGGGCAGCCACTATGTTTCATTTTTTTTCCACCCAATCAAGTTTAATCCAATACTGTCAGCTTTACAAGTCTTCCAGGAACCTCAATTACCTACATTACCCACATTTCCCCCTCTCCTAGATGAGAATACAAACAAAACAGAAGAGAAACACTTGGTGATGAACTATTAATTCATAGAATGGTGACAGCTTGATGGGGTTGGATTTTATTCAAAAACATCTGGATCCTCTTTGAGCAGGCTGAGTGAAGAAAACCTTTTTCATAAAACATGGCATGGCAATGGTAAAGGGCCCCATCAGACTAAGAGCTCCAAAGTGAGAATATTTTTCAGTGCACATTTGTATTCTGCAGCTCTATTCTGACCATGATCAAACTGGCATCTTTCCATGCTCTGTATTAGCTCAGGTTAATTTTTCCTGTAGTTTTTTTTAATAAGGTGAGAGGCATTAAAGAGGTGGAATGCCTTGTTGAAAAGCACAATGCTGTAAAAGAGAAGACAGGAACTTGCTAATTCTAATCCCTGGATAAATATATAAAAAGATTAAAACAAAGATGAAAGTGCAAATAGCAGTCCAAAACCAACAACCCCAGATCCTTTGAAGCTATTCCAGCTGGCAGCTTTGACTACACCAGTCATTTGCTGGGGTGATTTTACTTCACCAGCCCCAAAAAGGTGAGATGAGATAGCACTTATATCTCTTCTGACTGCAGGGAAGAAATCACTTCCTTTTCCCCCCAAATCTCCTTCCAACCAATATGATATTGAAAAAAAATATCTTTAGAGATTGATTATCTTTAGGGTATTCATGATTGTTCAATAAAAAACAAAACCAAACATACACAACAATAAAATAAATCCAAACAAGTGAAGGATTCTCTTGGAGGAATACATATAGATAACAGAATCAACACAGGCCATATTCCACAAGATTAATATTCTACAAAGAAGAAAACTGAGTCAACTTCTCCATTAAGGACAAGACAGGATCACAAACTGGTTGAGGTTAGCAGGGATCTCTGGAGATTGTCTTGTCCAACCTCACTTCCTAAGCAAGGTCAAGCAAAGCAGTTGTCTGGGACCACATCCAGATGGCTTTTGAATATCTGCAAGGATGAAAACTTCCCAATCTCCCTGGGCAACCTGTGCCAGTGCTCAGCATCCTCACAGTGGAAAAAAACACCCCAGCCAAACCAACAAAGCACTTAAGTTCAGACAGAGCATCCTCCTCTTCTCACTGGGCACCCTGGAAAATGGCCTGGCTCTATTTCCATGCAGTAATGAGACCCACCCCCAGCCCACAGCTTTCTCTTCTATGAGCTAAAAAGTCCCAGAACTCTGTATTTCCACCTATGAGAAATGCTTCAATCCCTTTCTTATCTTAGAGCCCTCTCTCCAGTAGCTTCACATCTGTGTTTTCTTGAAATCACCAACCTGAAAGAACTGCATTCAAGCTTTTATTGAAATGTCTTCATATTACAGGTATGATCACAATCCTGTGAATTTATCATGTAATGAAAACTGCTTTAACCATAAGGATATTGCACCAATCTCCACATAACTCTTGGCAGAACCTAAAAGCTGGCTAAAACAAAATCCCAAGACACAGAGCAAAGAGCTGTGTAGTTCAAAAGTTTAAGAGCCCACTCATCTGTAAGACTTCCCTGCTCCCTTGCTTCTGACCCCAAGAAAAGAATTGGAAAAGGTTGAGAAGTAACACCACAGAATTTATTTTTTTTTCTGAGGGAACATCATAAACTTTGATTTTGTAGGCCAGTGGTGCAAAGATGTTTGACTTCTGCAGAGTAAGAAAGAAGTAAAAAGCCACTAAAAACAGCGTCAAGACCCATCAGACTGGGACCAGCCATGGGGGAGATGGAAGAACTAATAGATCAAAATATAAAAATCATTCTTTTGGAGAAGAAAGAATCCAAAGAACAAAAATATGTTCATTTTCCTTAGAGAGACTGCTCAAAGACTAAAGGCTTCAAACCTCTTTTTTTTTTTAATGTGCCTTTTTTCTATGATATTTAACTTCTATTTGCCTTATTGGTCAAATTTGCCTTTATTCTCCAAATGCCTCTAATAGCACCAAATCTTTGAGCCATTGTCCTGCTTGTTTCTTTGCCTTACAGATTCTCAGCTAAATACCTAAATTCTCACGTGCCTGCTTACCCCCTTTTTAGTTTGGATCCTGGATTTTGTTGCCATTCTTTTGATTAATTGCAATTTTAAATAATCTTCAACAAGTCACAACTTCTGTTATTTTGAAAAAAGCAAGCTGTAAGCCCAGAAATGCACAGCATTAACACAGATTGAGCCACGCTGAAATCCAGCAGCTGCTCTCCAATGGGAAGCAGAGGATGCACAGGCCATTGGCACAAAAATATGGCACACGTGGATTAACAATCCTCTAGAGCCACCATTGGCTCCTCTAGAGGCAAAATTGTCATTTTATGACAATTAATCTATCTTTTCCTCTGTTTTCAGCATCTAGAGTGTGACCCTGAATATGTGACAAATTACTCAAGGGAATGGAAATTGCTGTCACCAATGAAGAGACAAAAGGCTGAAAGTTAAAAGTCCTCAATTCCCTACTACCTGATTTCCATCACAGATTTCTACAAGGACTGATAAATGAAAGCATAGGATTGAAGATAATTTGTTTTGGCTCAGGTTTTGTTGGGTTTTTTTTTTAATATAAACCTGTCAAGTCTGAAGCAGAATAATTTCATTGAAGGAAAACAACTGCAGACATTCATTTTAAGTGGTGATATCCAGCTCTGTTTGGATACAAATTTGGAGAAAGGACTAAAAGAGATATGAAGGTACACTGAAAAGGAGGTAAAATAGTCATAGATTTATCAAAGACAACAATTTTCTGGACTGGTTTTCAATTCTCTTCAATAGAAACAAACTGAAATTCATTTTGTCTATTCTGACCTTAGTAAAACATTGAATATAGTGAAACATTTAAGACACAAGAAGTTGGACTATTCCAATAGCAGTTCCAGAGGACGATCATATGGAATCATCCACTTTAAAATCTGGATATTTGTCAAGATAAAAGTCATTTGTTTACTCTCAGCACTGTCTGTAGGCTTTGTCTAAATTCATAAAACAAATATGAACAGGATGATTTATTCTGAGCAGGTGACTAAGACTTTTTACATCTAAGGCTCAAACATCAAGCATTTAGATGGATGAGTTTGAAGAACCATGTTGGGAGTTAACCTTTACCCATCCACTTCTAACCCCAAAGAAGTTCTGCAATAATACCTATGACTATTATTAAAACTATGGAGGAGCTAATTGGCCTCCCAAAAAGAATCAGGTGATGTATTCCCTATGACCTGGGCAAGGAAGAAGTCCTTTCTCTGAAACATATCTAAGTCTGGTCACATATTTGAAAGAAAAGCAAGAAATATATATCCAAAAATTAAAAACTGATGCTGAGAAGGGATATCAGCATAATCACAGAAGCGCAGAGGTGACCACAGGGAAAAAGACTGAAAGAGATCAGCTTGTTTAGCTTGGTAAAACAAAGGCTAGGAAAGGATGTGGTTTTTTTCTAAGCAACCTGTGGATAAAGCAAGATGCAAAGAGGGAAAGAACTACTTACACTGAAAGGGAATTACTGGCACAAAATCAAAAGTGTACAGACTCATAGTAAAGAACTGTTGGCAGGATGTCAGAAGAGTTGTTCCTTAGAGGAACAACTTTCCAATAGGAATAATGGGCACAGCCTAGTGAATTTTGTAATTAAAAATGTTATTTTACAATTAGAATTTCAACATTTGAATTTCAATATTTAAGAATAAATTGTGATACAGGAAAGGGCTGGACTTGATCTAAATTATGTTTTCTTGTGTCATGCTTTCATACAAGGATTACCCTTCCTTGGGCCACATCATCATTCAGCCTCATCCATCTCCAAACACAAATCATGTTACTCTCCTCATCCCCTCAAGCCCTTTGTCTCAACCAACTCCTACCACTCTCCCTTCCCCTACTCCTAAAAATAACACTCCAAGGCAGGCATTGGCCAAGCAAAGTTCAGCCCAAACATTTGTAGAGTTTACAAGACTCAGCATTCTTTTGCTGAACATATCCTTCTTTGTGAAAGGCAATTGGAGAGGTCAGAAGCAGGAACTTCCCCTCGCTGAATTTTCTTTGATCATTGCTCCTTCTAGGATTTTCTTGGCCTGATCCCAAAAGTAACTTTTGTAGCCAAGAAATCTTCCTAAAAACAAAATTCTTGCAATGTGGACATAAGACTGCTGGTTCTACACAGGTTGTTATTAGCACTGACAGGAAGAATTGGGAAGATGCTTCACTCTTACATTTGATGGAGTTATTCCCATCAGAATGAGCCACGGGGAGGGCTTGCACACACATCTGCTCTTCACTTGTGTGAGGAAGCCACTGATGCTTAGCCTGCAGCAGTCCAGCCTCAACTGCCAGCCTTTCTCAATGGAAGTGGATCCATTTTTGTCACAAGAAATGCATGCCATGTTGTGCAAAATTATTCCACTCCCATTACAGCAGAGCGAGAAAAATCCTCCCTTGCACGGTTTGCGTCTATTTTTGGGTGTAACCTAAATATCGAATGCCAAGTCACAGAGAGGTCACTGTGCTGTGAATGGAGAAATATCTCACAGACCTTTTGTGTAGCACAATGGCCAACACAAACAAACAAAAGGACTGGAGGAATCCATTCTACATCACAGAAATCAGTCAGAGAACCACTGCTTGCTTCAGGAACCACTCGTGCCTTTGTCTCTCCTACAGCACAGCAGCGTGTCCAGCTTTTCACTTAGCTGCTGTTTATGCCATGCTTCAGAAAGACACTACAAAATACTGAAAAAGATACAATTACAGTTTACTCGACTGCTGTTATGGCCACACACAGAGTTATTTATAGCTCTAACCCAAATAGAAAATATAAAAGCACAAATGGGTCTCATGTGTCTGCGTGTGTAAAAGCATCCAAGCCTATTTAATTCCGCAGCAAAAGCAGAACAAGAATAAGGAAATCAAGCTAAATTTTGAAAATATGACTAATTTCTGGAAATTCAATTAAATTTTCATATATGGAGACCTTTTTCTATCCTACACGTACTGGAAATTTTAATCACCTCCTCAATTAAAAAAACTCAACAAAATAAAAATCAAATTAAAATTTGCTAAAATTAAAATTTGTAAATACTTTTCAGTGCTTTGAATGATAACTATGATGTTGCTCCTAGTGCCTTTTAAATATTTGTTACATTTATATTCTTAGGGAGCAATACAATTATCCCGCCTCAAAAGCTCAAAGGATCATGTAGGTTTCTATTTTTTACTCCAAATTAATTCAGTCTAAAAGCACGCACAGATTGCATTTAGACAACATCCAAAATTAAATTTTAAATTTTTAAACCAAAATTTCTAATGGTAGAAGTATGTATATATATATAAAATAATTAACTATATACATACACACAAATATATAGCTAGTTAATTCTCCAGCTCAAATGCCACTGGAATAATCAGCACCAAATTAATAATAACCAGTATGATTTTGGTTCCAAGGGTAGATGGATTTTACAGTCTCTGTCTCCTCCCCTACTCAGCTCAATTCATGTAAAGCCTTTGGACTTTCCATGGAAGCCACATGTATGGTTGCCCATCTCCCAGTATTAGAAGCCAAGGAAATTAAATTGCCAAAGGTGACATCTGGGATTTATTTTGCCCACTATCAAAAGCTGCAAAAAGTTTAAATTTTCACCTGAATAATTGAAATGAAATACAGCAAGATGTAATGAGACACATTACAGTTATTCGGATTATGGAGATTAGGGATACTTGGGCATTTTTATTATTTGGTTCTTTAATGTGTTGCTAACCTGAGTTTCCAGATCTTGCTGAACTGGAACAAAGAAATGAGTTGTGACAGCTTTTTGGAGGTTTTTGTTTGGGTTTTTGTTGTTATATATATGTGTGTGTGTAGATATATATATATATATATGTCATCGCTATTTAAGCTTTGCAATTATGAACTACTCTCCAGACAAAGTTACAAACCCCAGACACTGCCAGGGCTCTTGCAGACACCTTCTGAGTCAAGATGTTGCCAAAACCTTTTTTTCCTCCCCATTACAAAGGTTCTAACACAACTTTAACTCAAATAATCAGTGATATTCCCAGTATCCAATGCATTAAATACAGATCCCTCTTTACATACTGCCAACTGCTGTTTTCCTAGACTCTACAGTTTCTTAAGGAAGGACACCAACTCTTCTGCTTTTGCAAGACCTAGGTATTCCACACACCCCTCTTTGAACAGTGTGAAACCCACAACATCTGCAATCCTCTGCTGCTATAGAGAACAGAATTTAAAACTAATTATGACTGCTCAAATAGTAGGAAAACCATCGTGTGTAAATCCAATCTGGTCAACACATAAATAAGGGAAGGAATAATGGATTAATTGCATAGTGAAGAGCAAATCTGGAGCTTTTCTAGGAGGGAAAGCTTACAAAAATTCACTACTTGGAAATTCAAGAGTTACAAAACAAAATGCTATATAGTTGAATGTATATTTGATTATCCAGAGAAGTTATTGAAGCCACCCTTACATCAAGGTTCAAAAAGGAGCTGGGCATTTATATATATATATATAAAGGAACAATAAGGATTTCAAAGGTGAAAATAAACAGCTACAGATTTAGGACAGCCTCTAATAATTGTAAACTAGAATAAAAAACAACAGCAGGGAGCAGATTACACCTTGTCTGTCCAACCTGAGTTCTTATATTTCCCTTAGAAACCTCGGAAGTAGCTCTTACCAGACACAGAATACAGGCCTGGACAAACCCAAGGGTGGTTACTTACTGTTCTGCACACCAAGGAATTTGACAGTCTGCAGGCAAAACACCTCAAAACTTCATAAAAAATATAAATTCGACTCACAGGACCTATTAGAAATATATATAAGGCAACTGATTCTTGGACAAGTCATGCAGCAACACCCAGCAGATTAGGTCTGCAGACATAGCCCAACTTGTAGCCCTACACTGTGATCAGGGAGATATTTTCTCCTGCAAAATCACTCATCACACTACTGAGAAGAAATCAGCTGGGTCAGAGGCCCAGAAGATAATTTTTAGATCCACAAAAGCTATGGATTACTTGGAAAGTGAGAGGAGCACTACAAGTCACATTTCTTAAAGAGGTGCTGGATATGGAATTACAGCAATTCCACTACACAGTTACCTTAGGCATTGCAAACCAGCATCTTGGCTCAACATATTCCCTCTCAATGAAAAAAATCTCAAGAATGTCAGGGCAGGGATAAAAAAAAGATTAAAAATATAAAATCACAGACTCTACACAGTGTACCTTAGAATCACCTATTGATTAGAAACTTGCATCATGCCCCTAATTAGCACTCTGAAGACAATGGCTTGGCTTGTGAGGTATTTAGTTTTCACTTACACCTTTACCTTCATTTGTGTCTGAAGGTCCTTAATGTTTACAGCGGGGGAAAATAATCTCTTCTGTCATCCCATGAAAATAATTCAAAGAGATTCTTGGCTACAGGAAATACAGGAAAGAAACTGAAATTTCCTACAGGTGTCATGAGTTGACACCTGTTTCCCTGCAAATGCCCTCAGTATGTTCTGCACTGAGCAGCCTAGGGAAGACACAAAGCCAGAGAAAAAGTGAAAGCAGGAAGCACTTACCACGAGGACAGCACTCAACCGGTCACTTTGGACCTGCTGCACTTGGATGCAGGGTCCTGGCACCTGCAGTCTTGAGCCACTAGGAACATTCCCAGCATCTCCATTTGGGATGCTGCTGTTACTAGGCCCAAGTCCTACAGATGCCCTGTACAAGTAGGTGTGAGTGAGTTTACCCACACCAGTGACCTCCAGCATGTCTGGTGGGAGGTGGGAGCTGGGAAGCATGTGCACACTGTAGCAATACTTTTTATAATCATCAGATGGGCAGCAGCAGCCATTGCAGAAGCAAGTCGGGCACCGGCACAGCCGGATGATGGCGAGGAAGAAGATGAACGCTGCAAAGATGAACGAGACGCAGGCAAGCGAAACGATCAAGTAAATGTTGGTAGCGTTGAGTAGTGGTGGTGGCTCCCCGCTGTCATCGAAGTCTGGCAGTGCCTGGGGCAAGGTGTCAGCCAGCAGGATGCCCACAGTCACGGTGGAGGAGAGCGGTGGGTCCCCGTGGTCCCGCACCACCACCACCACCTTGTGCTTGAGGAAGTCTGTGGAGCGCAGGGAGCGCGTGGTGCGCAGCTCGCCGGTGTGCACCGACAGCTGGAACAGGGTGGAGTCGGAGGCGTGGGCGAGGTGGTAGGAAAGCCAGGCATTCTGTGCATTGTCATCATCATCTGCCACCACTTTGGTCACCAGGTAGTCCTCATCAGCCAGGCGGGGCACGACTTCCACAGCAACTGAGCCGTTCTGGCTGGTGGGGTACAGGATGGCTGGGGCGTTATCATTCTGGTCTGAGATGTAAACATTCACTGTTACAGCAGCACTCAAGGCTGGTGACCCATTGTCCTTGGCTTCCACTTGGAAATGGAAGCTCCTAAGCTGCTCAAAATCAAAGGCACGTTTTGCATAGATGCTCCCATTGGCCAAGCTCATAGACAAGAAGCTGGTCAGGGCACTGCCTGCAACTGTGGAATTCCTGAGCGTGTAAGAGACCCGTCCATTCTCCCCTAAATCAGGGTCAGATGCCGAGACCTGGTAGAGAAAAGCACCAAGTGGATTGTTCTCCTCCACAAACACATCGAATGCGTCAGCACTGAAGACAGGGGCGTTATCATTCACGTCAGAAATCTGCACCCAAACAGTCTTCTGAGTGGTGAGAGGAGGAGAACCCAAGTCTGTGGCAGTAATGGTGATGTTGTACTCACTGATCAGCTCTCGGTCCAGCAGCTCACTGGTGACAAGGCTGTAGTAGTTTTGAAGGGAAGGCTTTAACTGGAAGGGAAGGTTTTCAGAGATCTGGCAGGTTACTTTCCCATTCTCCCCAGGGTCCTTATCCAAAATACTCAGCAGAGCTATCACTGTGCCAGGAACAGCATCCTCAGGAATGGGGCTGGAAAGGGATGTAATTGTAATCTCTGGGCCATGATTGTTCACATCTGTGATCTCCACCAGCAGTTTAGCTGTGCTGGACATGCCAAATGCCCCATTATCCCTTGCCTCAACAAGCATCTCGAGAAGGGGTCTCTGAACAGCTAAAACGCCATTGACTGTCACCTCCCCGGTGTGTGGGTGAATTGAGAACATTCTCTGCAAGTCAGCAGAAGTTGTATTGCTAAAGGAATACCTGACCTCTCCATTTGGACCTTCATCCAAGTCTGTGGCGTGCACTTGGACTACCAAAGTGCCACTGGAGGAGTTTTCCAAGATACTTGCCCTGTAGACCGAGTGCTCAAATTCTGGTGCATTGTCATTGGTATCCAGCACAGTCACAATGACCGGGACATCACCAGACTTTGGAGGATTCCCACCATCTTTGGCTGTAAGCACAAGTCTGTGAGTGGCTTGCTGCTCCCTGTCTAAGGCTTTCTTCAGCACCAATTCAGGATATTTGCTCCCATCCCCGCGTATCTGCATTTCCAAATAGAAATGTTCATTGGGGCTCAGAGTATAATTCTGGACACTGTTAGCACCTTCATCAAGATCTTGGGCGTTGGGGAGTGTAAACCGTGCCCCAGGTGACAGGAACTCAGGCATATTTATATGATATTCACTTAAGGGAAAGCTGGGGGAGTTGTCATTTATGTCCAAGACTTTGAATTCCAGCCTATAAAGCTCTAGAGGGTTTTCTAACACGAGTTCATAATTCAGAAGACAGACAGACTTTAATTCACAAAGCTGTTCTCTGTCTATGGGCTCGTTAACAGACAAAGCCCCTGTGCTGGCATTTATATTAAAATATTGCTTACTTGAGCCGGTGATCATGCGAAATTTCCGAGCTGAAAGTGTAGCTGCATCTATTCCTAAATCCTTTGCTATGTTCCCAACAGACGCTCCACGCTCTGTTTCCTCGGCGATGGAATACACTATTTGCCCGTCCACGGTGCAGCAAATAAGGCAGAAAACCATTAAATAGCCCCGCATGCTTCCTCCCCTTGCTCAGCTCCCCGCAGACCGGCTCAGCAGGAACATAATCCAAAATTTCAGCGAGCACCCCAAGTTCCCGGCGCGAAGCGAACGGGCACGGGGGCGCACCGCCGGCGAGGCGACAAGTTCTGTGCAGGCTCGGGAGGCTCNCGAGGCGGCAGCTCCGCAGCGCTGCGCCCGCCGCCGCTCGCTGTGCCCGGTGCGCCGGCCCCGCGCCGTTCTTAGACGGGCGGCGGCGACGCCACCCAGAGGCCGCTGCGACACCTGCGACACCGGGGGAGGGGGCTGCGCTCCCCCCGCCGCCGCTGTCCCGCCGGCCGGCGGCTGCTTCTCCTCCCCGTCCTCTTTCTTCCCTTCTTTTCTTAACGCCCCGACGGAGATGGAGCGGGGGTGCTGCGCGAGTGCGCGTCATGGATGTGGTTCCGTGAAAAAGAGAGGCAGAGCAGAGCCCCCTCCTTCCTGCGCTCCTTGCGGGAGAGGCAGCGAGAGGATGCTGTCAGAGAGCCGCGGTGGAAGGGAAAGGTGGATGAGAAGTGACAGGCATCGGCTAAACATGGGTCAGCACAGCGCAGGCACGCTCCGGCTGAGCACAACATTTCCCAGAGGGGGTTTAAGAGTACAATTAAAGGAGGCAGTCGATTCTACCCCTGTTAAACTTTACGAAAGAAAAAGAAAAAAAAAAAAGAAAAAGCGGGGAGAAAAAGCGAATATGAAAAAAGGAAAAATGAAAAAGACTCTTTCCTGCTTCACCTTCTGAACAAGGGAAATTAACGGGAATTATTGGAGAGAAGGTTCTCTCTCCCCAGCCACAGACCAGCTCCCATCCAGCATCCTAAAGCAGGATGGGGATAGCTCGGGTGGTGGGGGAAAATGGAAGGGTGCAGCAGTTCAGTTACTCATATAGAAATAAATATCGGTACCAAAGAGATTTTGCATTTAGGACATGCCCAGGAATTGTGGGGAGAGATGAGCTGATACCACACAGAGACTGCAGATCATGAGTGGAAAAAAAATAACATCAAAGCTCTCTACTCCCCTAGCTTTCCACACAGAGGGAATGGTTACCAACTACACTCCAAAGCAGGTACAAAAGGGCAGAAAAGCATTTTAAAATATCCTCCTGGAATGATTTTAAGCAGTAGTTTATACAGATGGGCCCTGGCAGCATCTCCATCTCCTCTGTTTCCAGTTCCCTTCTGTGAGAGCTTGTTATGATGAGATCCTGATCGATAAAAAGCAAGAGGCTATAAATGTGTGACAAGGGCAGAGCTTAACCCTTCTCATATTCCCCGTGTTTCTTTCTGCAGCTGAGAATTTCCAGGCAAGTGAAACAGAACATTCCAATTATACACAGTATACATAGGGCCTTTCAAAAAGGGAGAAAATCTGGAGCACAGCCAAAAGTTGTACATTAAATTAAAAAAAAAAATCAATACATCCGTTTGCATCTTCACAACTCAGCAAAGCCTCACAGTGAGGTTCTCACACTGGCACAGATTTTGGTCTGCTCCAGCACAGCTGTCTGCAGATGCAATTTTTTAACTCCAGGAGGTCCTGGAAGTTGCATTTTACTTCTGCTCATTGATGTTATAGAACCCCTAACAGCTCAGGGGTAGCCGGGGTGGCAGCAGAAGGCTGAGGGAAAGCTGCAGAGTTACTGCTGTGCATCCACCTCAATTCACAGAGGGCAGAAATCTGTTCAGTAACTCACTGCACACAGTGACCAATGCAAGTACTCTTGGTTTGCTGCTTACCCCTTTTTCTTTTCTTGATTGTTAAGTGCAGAAATACCCAACTCCTACCCAATCACTACAGAATTATCATCCAGGCTCCTGCTCCACTCCCAATCTGCCCTAGATTCCTCTTCTGCAACCATCTACACTTCCTGAGAAGTTGCTGGGTTTTCTGCTCTGTAGTGATGCCATTCTAAACACCCTGAACCAATGCAATAACATCTGTCAAAGTCACAGGAAAGACTGATGTACTTCCTTAACATTAACCTGCAGCAAGGATATATCCATCAGTCCAAGAAGAGCTAAAAAGCTACATGTTGATCTCTCAGGTGCACACACAGGTAGAACACACAGCCTCTACCCCCCCCATCTGTGACTCAGTTTACAATTAAGAAATCCAAGAATTTTGGGCTCAACATCCTCCTGTTGAGCAGACAAATCCCCTCAAAGACAGATTTTCCTCAAATATAATATTGGAATGACAAGCTGTAGTTATTCATTCTGGTGCCTGAAATACTAGCAGTGCTAGCAGAAACTGATTAATGAATGGCCAAAATCAAAGTGACTGCACATCTGCTTCTCAGATGTACTCACCTTTTGAGAAGCATCTGGCAGCCTACAATGATATTAGTCTTTATTCCACTCATTTACTACTCATTAACCATGAAATAAATTCTTCATCTTTCTGCTACATCTCTAATTTTACAGCATCGCCCAGTGCTTGTTTACAAGACTCAAAGTGAATTTGTCTTCACTTGTTTTTAACATCATTTTTAAAAGTCACCACCCTGCTTTAGTGTTTGGCATAGCTTGTCCTCTTGTTTTTTCTCACTGTGGTCAGTGATGCACCAGGCAGCTTTGCTCACCAGAATGTGCCTGTTGCCATCACCATCTCTGCACCCAGATCCCACCACGCTGCCTTCCCAATCCAGCATACCAGCGTCTGATCTGCACCCCACTCAGATCAGAGGTAAACAGCTCTGGCTCACAGCCAAGATCCAGTGCTCAATAATATCAAATATCGAGGGCCAGTTACAACACAGACACTGCTGCCATGAAGGGAATAACAAAATTGTGCCATGGGGGCAGAATCCAGCCTTGCCCGTTGTGTGAAGCCGCTGCTCTGCTTGGCTGAGTCCCAGGCATGTTCCTCCCTGCCTGTTTGTGCTTTCCCTTCCACATCCAGCTCAAGGCAGTCTCAAGTGTGCATTTATACACAGGGTCCCTACTCGGACTTTTTGGGCCACCCTACCACCTAATCCTTCTTTTCAAGGTCTCCAGTGTCAAAGGTCTCCTCTCCATTTCAAATCACCCTAATTACATCGTTATGCTGTAATAAAGTATTACATTGTATTAAACACCTTTAACATAGACACTTCCCTTGGCAGAGAATCTAACCTCTGTTTAAACCCCCTCATCTTACGTTTTCCTGCAGTTTGCCATATCCAAACCATTCTCTATTCCCTTCTGTCTGCTGCACCCGTTCTTAGAGCCCGTTTGACCTGACTTATGGAGGAACTGATCTCTGTGATCCTTCTGAGGTATCACTCACTTCTACACGACCCTTCTTCACGTCTCACTCCCTGATGTGTTCAGAGAGCTCTTCCTCCACGCTCCTCTTGCCCCTACACCACCTCTGGGCGTACTCATTCTCCCTCCCTATCTTACATCTCCAGCCAATCCTTCCTTTTCCCTGCGATTAGATCTCTCTAGTCCACCCACTCACGTTGTGCCCAGAACAGTGGTGGCTGCCAGAAGAAACTGCTAAACCAGCAAAGGCAAAAGCTAAAGGCAAAGACCAAAACCGGTTTGCGTCGTGGCTGTGGAGCACCACACGAAGGGACACTCGTGTTTGAACATCATCATTTCATCAGCAACGATTTAAAGCGTCCTGCTCGGTGCTGGGGCTTGGGAAAATCCCTGGGGTACTCACTAGAACTGAGGGGCGCCCATTGATGCTAAATTAGGGCACCGAACTTCAGCGGGAGACAACAGGGGAATCTGTGAAGAAGAACGGACGGAACAGCAGCTCTGCTGTTTCTCCTCCCGAGGAAACCGATGAGCTTTGTGCGGCGGCAGCTGTCCCCGCCCCAGCACTCACCGCCGCCTGGAAGGAGCACATGAAAAGCTCGCACAGTCGTGGGAACCCGACAGTAAATAGGGTCTGCCTGCGAACCAAGGTCGACCGGACCTCGGAGCGAGCCCAAATCGCCAGCGCGGAGCTGCCGACGGAGCTGCAAGGACACCGGTGTCACTTTTCACGTGAGAGGAAGGACCGTAATGCCCCGGCGAGCCGAAACTCCAGCTCCTTCTGCTCGGGAGGCGTGGCAGGCAGCCCGGGCTGAACCCACCGGGAGTCCCCCAGCCCCGGCACATTCTCAGCCCCGCGCTTCTCCCGGTGGATGGGACGGAAAGAACTTTTGGCAGCATCGCCGGGCTGATCTGCTCTGAGCCCTTATTCTTTGCCAAGGCAGGCTGTGCCTGCGGGCAGAGCGAGCAGTGGTGTCAGGATGCCCTTCAAAAAGCTCGCAGCTGCTCCTTGGAGAGCCGAGAGCAGAGATGACTTTTTGCCATCAGGAGCCCGGAGTAACAATATCATATGCAGAAGAATCTCATATTCCCACGAAAATCCTCATTACCCGCATCAAGGCACAGAAACCAGGACCCCACGACATGCTATTCAGTACATCGCAGGCAAGAACTCGTCTCTTTAACACGAGGACACAGATCGGTCTGTTGACCTCCCCGTCAGGGACCACCGGACTTGACGGAAGCTGCCCGCGTGGACACCGGCGACAGCGGCCACGGGGCCTCAGTCCCGTTCGTGCGGCAGGAGCGGCCCCGAGCCGAGCACTCGGAGTCTCTGACAACTCCGAGGAAGCCGTGCCGGGCATTTCCCTGCCTGTAAAATCTCGTTTGGAAGCTGCAAAACATCCTCCGGCCACCACGGCGGAGCAGGCGCTGCAGCCGCTTCCCCTCCGCTTCTGCCGCTCCCGGAGCCGCCCGCAGAAGCGCTCGGAGCGCTCCCGGCTGCCGGGATTGCGTCGTGCCTGTAACATCGCGTTATTCAGCATCACTCTCTAGAACAACGTGCGAAGAAGAGCCTGGGCTTGCAGCGACTGAGAGCTCTGCGCGAAATCGGCATCGTTTATTCAAGGCACTGATGGATATTCTAGAGCCTTCTGTCAACGAGTCCTGCCCAGACTATTCCACAAAAAAGCGTTCAGGAGCTCTTTCTAAAGTTAAGATTGTTTTATGTTTCTAACAGAAATATTGAAATGTTTCCTTGACAGTGTATAAAAAAACCCGATAAGGTCTTCAACTCATTACTAGAGTCAGAGAAACCAAGGGGAACCGAACAGAAGCCAAACCCTCCCCTGCCTCAAACGATCGGCACTGAGATCCCATATCGCCCTTGATCATAACCTAAGGAACGGAGTCGCTTCCCACACCTGCGCGCAAATGCTGCTTCTCCATCTTCTACAGAGGTAATTAAATCGGTTTATAAGCTTAAAATAGACGTTTATCCTTTAGAAAAACGCGGTTTTCCATCACATCCATGTGAATAAAGGGAAGTTCCACCGTTTCAGGGGTAAACCTTGCTGCTCGCAAGTGAAGGGAGTTCACGCACAGTTAAGCGGTGATGACCCCGCTCCCCTTCAGCACGCGACTCCCGTTCACGATCAAAGGAGACTAAATAAACAATCCCCAGCAAATACCCAGCCGGTACTGAGACATTCAAGAGAAGAGAAAATCGTGGAACACATTCAAATGCTTTTCTACGGATCGGCGAGAGATAACCCGCGCCTACGATACTTTTCAAACAGGACATGAAGTTTTCAAAACTCGTTGCTGTTTTCTGAACACCGAAAACCATCACTCTCGTAATTTTGGAAACAATGATCTGTCATTTAAGTTCTTCAGTCCGTACCCTTCCTCTAAAGGGCTCTATTAGCTCAAAACCCAACCAAGTGTACTTTGTCAAAATAAAAATACCACGTTTACAGATATCACAGTGTCTTAAAAATAAGGGGGTTAACAAAACGAATTAATGCGTAACACGAAATTATATCTGTACTGCTTGTTTTTATTACTTTGGCAGCTTTATCCATTTCACTTTTAAGCTATAGAGAAAATTAAGTGAACATTTCCCTTTTAAAATTTTCCTTATTATCTGACACTGAAAAAGAAACTATAAACATGACCCTAAAGTCTTATCTTAAAGAGTTCTTTGAAGCTGGCCAAGATGAGAACCGAGTCAATTCAGTGCCATCAGCGCACGGACAAGATCAGCTGAAAAAGAATGGTGTTGAAAACAACCCGGTAATTAAACAATCACTCTGCATTGGGAAATCGCTGAGGCAACTATAGTAGTAAAACGGTTCTCTTGGTTTTTTCTGCTCTACAGCTGGGAGAGCCAAAATCTCTCAATCCACCATCCCCGAACTACTGAACACCACACACAGAAAATTTCCTTTATAATTTTCTCTTAATCACTTTTCCCGCCTCTTTCAACTCCCACCAAATTTGGACTCTTCCTTCCACAGAGCATTTCTGGACGGATGAGATAAAAGAGAAACACCATCATTACAAAAAGTCAGATCAGGCGGTGGGGAATGGCCAGTGAGCACCCACTTCACCAAACAGTTCCCATTTTTCCACAAAGCATCCTGGATTTTACTTCACTTCAACCTCACATACGTGCAAATTTTTGATGGACTTCCAGAAAGAGAACAACGCTCACAACCTCCACCAATATTTCATCTGCTGTTTTCATTCCAAAACTATCACCACATGTATTTCAGCTTCTCAAGACTGGAGAATCGCAACAACCAGAAATCTTCTAAATCAGAAAAATTCAGGACCGTGACTTGGCACACATAAACAAAAAAGTCATCAAATAAGTGTAAAGGCACTTGGTTCAAAGACACAATTACATTCACCATGAGGGAGATATCAAACTACTGAACAACTCACAGGTCGAAATGTGCTTAAAACAGGAAAATAAAATATCCCCTAAGACCTAGTACCACACTTTGATGCCAAGTCAGCAATAAAAAATATTTAAAAATTACAAGACCCATGATGAAAATAAAGTCCTAGGCATGATAAAAAAGAAAACATGAAAATTTTGAGGGGCATTCATGTAAAGAGAAATTGAAATTTCTAAATATGAACATGCACATCTAAGGCAGACCTAAATGCAACACACTACATAGCTAGAACATGGTTCTAAAATTCTTATCACATACAAGGTGTTTTAATACATCCAAGATTCATGTACTAAGAAAATCGTACAACCAAAGAGAGAGGAATAAAAATACAAGTTTTCACAGACTCTTACCACGTTTGAAGCAATAGGAGAAAGAGATGGCCCCTTCCCAGCAGAACCGTTTTCTGCAGCAGGGCCGGGCGGCGGCGGAGGGAAGTTG